>JAOWBR010170918.1:0-10563 GCA_028571145.1 Dionaea muscipula
AATTTCAGAGTGAACCACCATATGAGATGATTCAAATTACTAGTTTATATATATATATATTAGGGGGTGGGGGGAAACAAGAAGAAAGAAAGAGGGTATTGCCAATGCCACATTCTGTGGATCCTTTAATTATCTCCTTTCACTTTCATCAGCCTTTGATAGTTTTCTTGGGAAGCCATAGCTATTAAAATCAACACCATCATCAGAGGAGATTATATATGGGGATCATAATTATCAATCGTCCATTGAACTAAAGCTAACATCCAAATTAATTTCAGATCGAAAATGTCACCTATATTTGCCAATATGGGACTATATTATATATGCATACATCTTGTCTAGCTAGTCAGATCAAGGCATCTTTGTTTTTCATGCTGCCAAATAGCATCTCATCCATCCTCATCTTCTTTGCATGGTCATCTGGGCAAAAGCCCATGCTTGTTAGTAATGGGTAGCAAGCACAAGCAAGGAAAGAAACTCCATTTACCAAAAACAGTGAAAAAGGAAAAGAGTACTTTAGCAGTCAAGTCAAGTGGGTGCTGTTGGCTGAATGGAAGGGATCACATTTCCATCGGAAACGAGACCACTCTTCTCAGACGACGTGACAGCACGAGACCACTGTCCTCGTCGTTGGTTGGAGTATACATTGAATAAACTTTTATGTACACAAATTATTTGGTAAAATTCATGTTCCAAGTATAACTTTAAAACAAATCTACATTTGGAATGGACAAAACAGAAATTCCAAAAGCAAAAATTAAAGGTTATGGAATCACGTAATTCACACTCCTTTTTCCTAAAAAGTGTCGATTAGGTGTTCTCAATCACTATCATAGGTCTGCTTTACGGTCATGAAGTTCTTATTATCTTAATCCACACGCAAATTAAGATCATCTTGTTTTAATTTGAACTATCTTCTTACTCGAACCATTTACCATATACAGAATACAGAAGGGAAATGGGGACACAACTATCACGTTATGTATTAACCTAGAAGACGACAATGTGAAACTTTACTCACCTTGAGCATCAGCTATATTTCTCAGATGATTCACCATTTAGGAAAGGCGCGAGTAATGTCTCGACATAAGATCTCTGTTTACGAGTTTCCTCTGCTATAAGCAAACGAGCAGCCTCACATGCTTCTGCATCAGGAAATCTAAGTATCCATCTTCCACCTACCTCTTGATTATAACCATTGGGATGAAGTCTCTTATCCATATCACCAGGGTTGAACTCCCTTATTCGTAGATGTAGCCACGTCGGATGGCTGTGCTCTATTTTTGGCTGACACGAGAACAAGCAAAACATAGGAAATTTTAGAAGAATTGTCAATGATATACCACCGATATAAGGAGAAGAAAAAGAATAGCAAAAAAAATATAGATCTCATATTTATGATTTTGTGCTTGTCTTCCTTCTCTTCGACAGTCACTTTAACGGACCCAGATACGGCATTTATCATGTCTTGCAAAAACTATTATGTCATTACTATCCAAGATAGAAAGCAACCAATAAAGATCTCTCCAACTTTAGAACCCATAATTGATAATACAGCATTTCTCATGCCTTGAGAAACCTAAACGATAGTAAGAGAAAGCTTCATGGCGAGGAATATGAATACTGAGATGATTCAAAAACCAACAGGACAGAAGAACAAGAAGAATAAAGCCCATCGAAAGAACAACTTTAGTGATGTTGTTTGGACTTACACTCAACCCAGCTAAGGGTGCCATGGCGAGTACAGTTCCACGCCAAGAGTGGAAGGGATGTTTTTCAACAAGAAGCAAATTTCCAGATATTCCCTTTGCAACCGGTATCATGTAGATATCTCTTACCCCAACTTCTGAAAATGCAATCTTGCATGGGACTCCAGAGCCTGGGTTGAAATCGAGAATCTCCATCCATCAAATTTCAATGATCCTTCATGCTGACCAAAACAAAGAAGTTATTGGATATTGAGCAGAAGGGATAGGCACTGACTTAAAGGCACTTCTGATCCAAAACTGGCAGATGATGCATCTGACACAAGGCTTCTTCTGGGACTACTCATAGAATTCGTTAGCCAGCTTATTGCAAGATCCTTGGAGAGGTGACCTTGAAATATGTATGCCTTCAACTGAATATGGAGAACAAATACCTGATATGACAGGGATTAAGATAGAGTAAGAACTCCACTGTACTTTCCAGCAATAGCAGAATTCCAAAGCAAGAAAGTAAAGCAGCTATTGTAGGTCTCTGCATTGTAGAAATAATATTTTATCAGAAGCATTCTCTAGCATGCAGTTATCTAGACCTAAGCAAGAACTTGCTGGTGTGTATAGTTTAACTTTTTTTTTTTGCTCATCATAAGTATCCATGTCAGACATTCGTCACCCTATGTGGAGGTATGGCATTACTATCAAATCAGTGGATTATCTAAAATGTACGACAAGCAAGCCTGGCGGATGCACCTATATCAATTCCCTTGGTAAAGTGGCAGATGGTAAGTTAACAAGTGCAAAAGCAATGGGTTAATACCAGCTCCCTGCCAAACACAGCAAGCAACAGGGAGACTATGAACTTTTATTTTCCAACAACATGTGGTGTCCATATGGTTGAGAACTAGAGGACATGGCAGTCTATGGCGGTCTTTTCCATCCTTTTTACAATTCTGTTGAATTCAGTTCCCAGGAAAAGAGTCCCAGTGATATCATAAAGGTGTATTCCCAAGAATTCATCTTTTCCCACTAAGGGCATGCCTAAATTTCCTCAATTAACTGCTACAAAATATGCATCGAAGGACTAATAGAGCCAAATGCCACTGGAGCCCTACTTACTTAGAAAAGGCATTGGTGTTTGGTCCACAAAATGAAATTGAATTAAAGAGTAGAATTAAATAAAAAAACTTGTTAGAAGATAAAAAGATCGTGTTCAACAACAAAAAGAAAAAAAGAACAAAAAGAAAACACTTGGTGAAGTTTCGGCCAATACAAATTTTGTCATCTAGTGTCAGGCACCGAAACTGCAGTTAGGCAACATATAGTTTTTGCAGCTCATACGTCCACACTAGCCCGTGCTCATTGAGAAAACATCAAAAGCAGAACAATTATTAGTGATGCTTCAAAAGGGAAACGAACCTTGACGGCATCCACCATTTTTTGCCAAGTATCAAAATTGCTTCCTGCAAAAGCATATCAGACATGTTTCATTTATAGGAATTACTAGAGCAGCGAAAAGTGCATCCTTATAGCCCTCAATTGTACAAGGAATAGAGCACAATGATGGAAATTTGGGGGGTGGGGGCAGCGACAAGTGGTGGTGGTGATGTTTTTTTTATGCAACACTGCAGCTTGTCTCAGAGGAATAGAGCATATCGGCTTTCTCAAACTCAATAAGTTGGCCTATAGGATGCACTTAGGCCAGAACATTTTCCCATGAGTCCAGCTGCAGAAAAAACACAAACTGTTCTGACAGTTGTAAGTTATCCTACCATCTGAAGATCCTTCGTAAAAAGCAAGCTCTAGAAGGAAAAATGGATCTTTGTTCTGGGATGATTCCTCCATATCTGCATTACGCATAAAAAAAATCCGCAAAGATTTTTAGTAAAAACCAGTAAATATACAAAGATGAATATTTGTAAAAGTTAGTTTAAGCCTCAACCTAAAGCATTTGAAAACAAGAACCAATACAAGAATAAGGAATTACTGGAGTTCAAAAGCTTTGATTTTCTGTTTCCACTGGATGTCAAGCGACTTTCCTGGAGGCAATCAAGTATACATTGTAAGCAAGAAATTAGTACCTTTCTTGCAGCGGGCCCATTCCTTAATAAGAGCATCAGGAATACAGTCAAACCAGCATCCCCTAAGTTCATTTATAAGGCATTCACGAGATTGATGAAAAGAAGCCTGCACAACCAAACTATGTCAAATGAGAAATTAGTAATATGAGAGGGAGATGAAACTAGAGCCAGATTAGTGATGCAAAATCAGTGTTTTAAAGCATGGAATTCATACATTGAAAAGCAGCAATTCATGATGGCTGAGAGCTCCTTGTTGCAAACCAACAAACTTTTTTAGGAACCACCCAGCACACCACTGGATAGATACTAGTGACCTAGACGTGCTTCCCAAAATCTTCAGCAATGCATTCAAAACCTGTAAAGGAAATAAAACTTGTGCATTAAAAGTTCAATCATAAAATAAATAGAGTGAAACCATATTATTCTAGATGAAGTGTCAAAAGTCAACATTACCACTAAACAGAGAATGATTGCCAAAGAAAGTAATACCTGAGGCATACATCTCATCAGTATGCTTTCCTCTAGCACATCTGCAGTTGAAGAATCGTTGCTCTGAAAGAAAAGACATCCCAAATTCATTTATAGAAATGCAGAAAGTCAAAATCTGAACCGAAATTCCAAAGGATTCACAAATCACATCGCACAGCTAATATAACATATAAATAGGAAAAGGAAAAAAATTTGTGGGACAAGAAAAAAGGGTACAGGTATTCATAGGGGAAGTTACAACAATTCAGCCATCATTCTGCAAAAAAAAAAAAAAAACAGAAAAGTTATTTATCGCAGCAATGTCAGCTAAATCTCTAGAAGCTCATACTTGGCAAACGACGTGCAGTTTAAGGAAATAGATTCTTTCCATGCAACAAGATGACTTCTCAGTGAAAAGAAATCGGGGAGAAGAAGATGCAACAGCAGGCAGAAAGATTCAACAAGGAAATAATTTCCTCAACAAATAAACAGAGTCCAAACACTGATATGACCAGCTCCAATCATGATTTTGGAATAATCCTGGGGGACAAAAAGACCATCAGAGTTATTGGGACTTCGGAGTTCGGAGTTGGTCACTTTTTGTATCCATGTGATAATAAGGGGGCATAAGACACTATTTTCCAGACACTGGATGAAAGATGATAATTGGATAAAATGAGGAAACAGCTTATGATAGTGGGCATTGATCTGTATGGCATAAAAAGAGCCCATTCTGCCAACCTTGCTAAGTGGGGCGAAGACTAGTTCGGTTTTACTATTGAGGACGAGAGAAAATGCATAGGCATCATGAAAATCTAAAATACTTTCTACAAAGTAAACTAGCAAGAACAATTAGCTAAATTGATCTACAAGCAACATAAACCAAAATCAGATTGCAAGAACATCAACACAGCAGTTCAGCACTGGTGATCAAGTATCAGAGGAGTTATCAAAACATGTATACACAGCCTTAGACAACAGAGAGTACAAAACGTGTAACAGTATGTAACATGTAACACTTGAATCAAGACTAACATGCAACAGTTGCTTTGTACCTCATCCTTTGTTCGGTTGAATCCAATAACAGGAAAGAGTACCGGATCAAGATCTGAAAACAAGGAAAAGCCGACAACTAAGAAGTACCATGAAAATAACAGAACAGATGATTAGATGAAATGACTTAAATGAGTATACCTTTTGTTTCTGCTAAAATAAGCAGTATCATTAAAGATGCTAGGAAAAGAACATGGTTTTCTGAGAAAATGTTTGTGATTATTCCCTTCCTGTCAAAAAATAGAAAACGTTGCATATGAAGGGCAGAAAGTGAAAACAAGACTGCTCTTGCAACCAGAAGATGCAACACACAGCAGAATGGATGAAATGAGCACCATTTAATGCTACCTTCAATGTGATAAAATTAGGACCCTAACGACAGCCTATCAAGTTCTCCCAATACCAAGTATAACACAGTTAACATGCTGAATCCAAAGCAACCGGAGTCCACAGTGGACATACCTTTCTCTATTTACATAATCCAAGTTCAAGTTGCTAATATCACGATCAGTTGAATCTCTCTCCAATGAATTCCAAAACTGGTTCCTGTCTACTCCATGGCACTGATGACTGGAACTTACAATTCCTTCCTTTTTGTTCACGTCATCGGATAAAGAATCAGCTTCACTGTTAACATCAGTGGCATCTAACTTAATGTGATGCTCAGCATTAGGGGCCACATAAGGATATAAAACAAGGCTAGCCACAGAGTTTATAATCTCTATCCTGTCAACCACTTGAAGAATACGAGCAAGGATAAAGATAGAAGTGACTGGAGATATTCGAACACCCTGAAATGGAAAAAGAAATTTCAGAACTACAGTTCATTAGGGGATAACATTACTAACACAAATTGTCAGGACCCAACAAAGGCAGCAAAAAACCATTATATTGGTAGATTTAGATTATTTTTCCACATATACTGTCATTAGGGGATAGCATTACTAACATAAAATGTCAGGACCCAACGAAAGCAGCAAAAGAACATTATATTGGCATATTTAGTTTTTTTTTCCACGTCTACTGTTATTATCACCAATGATGTTTGAGCCTCTATGTATGCTATACATCCTACTAAATTCGCGGACTGTACCATACCCGTTTTACCTTGTTGAAATAAAGAATGCGGAAGACTTTTGTATATTCTTAGATACCCCTAAACTATACAAAGGACCATCTTTTATAGGGGAAGGAGGTACAAATAATAGAAATAACTAATATATCTTAGGTATAACATAAAGATATAAAAAAGATATACTAAGATATATGCTTAAATATACTAGAGATATGCTAACACCTTCCCTCAAACTCAAGATACGAGAGGAAGCCAACTTGGATTTGTAAACAAAATCACGATGATGTCCCGGGGGGTGAGCCTTAGTGAAGATATCGACTAACTGATATGAATAGCCCACATGATTTGCATAAAGTGTGCCTTGATTGATATGATGCCTAATAAAATGATAGTCAACGCCAATGTTGATGTCAATGCCAACCCAACCAAAAGGCAAAGCCAGAAGCCGAAGTCAAAGTCGAACCCAAAACCTCCATTTATGAATTAAAGTACATCATGTAAAATAAAATATGAAGATGTAAGAATCAAAACAGACAATATCGGAACAAGATAAGAACTGGAACAGAAGTCGAAACATGACAAAAATCGGAACAAAAACCGAACTCAAAGCTTTAGTCGGAATAGAACCTGGAACAGAAACCGAACCTAAAGCCTTGAGCTTCTTCCATGGATCCCTACTCCTGAAGCGGAGGCTCCCCACCGACGATTTTCCTTATTTTTTTCAGGGGGATGATCGAAAAGGACTAGATCCTCAGACGCTGATGAAGAGAACAACCTCGTCATGACAAGAATTGTCATTCACCAGCACCCGAGGTGATAGAATCAAAAAAGGATTTAGAGAACTCATTCTGATACTATGTTAAAATAAAGAATACGGAAGACTTTTGTATATCCTCAGATACCCCTAAACTATATCAGGAACCATTCTTTTATAGGGAAGGAGGTACTAACTAATATATGATAACTAATAACTAATATATATTGAGTATAACATAAAGACATAAATAAGACATACTCAAGATATATACTAAAAATATAATAGAGATATGCTAACATACCCAATGCAATAGGAAAAAATTAAAAAGTCACGATATTGTGAGTGTAAGTCTATTGTGTTGAGAATGTGAGGATAAATCCCACATCAAAGAAGTATAACTTTACAAAAGAGTTTATAAAAGTTTGAGTCAACTCCATACATTGTCAATTGGTTTTAAATGTGAGTTTCAAGTCACTTATCATGGTATTGAAACGGGTTGCTCACATGTGAAAGTCCAACGACCACACGTGCTCCACGTCACCCGAGTTGTTCATATGTAAGGCTTGAAAATACATCACACGTGAGGGGACATATTAAGGATGTGAGAATAAATTTCACATCAGAGAAATACAACTTTATAAATGGTTTTAGATGTGAGTCCCAAATCACTTTATCATACTATAGTAACTATACTATAATTCATGGTGTATCTTAATTGCCTCCCTACATCTACTATTTATTACTACGAACTTATCTCCCTCTCCACATCATATGCAACTAAAGCACAAAGTTTATCTCCCTCTCCACATCATATGCAACTAAAGCACAAAGTTTATCTCCCTCTCAACATCATATGCAACTAAAGCACAAAGTTTATCATGTGAAACGCAAAAGGCCACAGCATTCCAAACAATTCCCTAGCATCAAAATAATTAAAACTAAAAAGGTGAACTTTATATTAAGATTCACTTACAGTATTTTGGTTAGACTGCATAAACGGACTTGTTATGGGAATAACCAGCAAGCCAAGAAGTTTTTGAGTAACTAGACCACTCAAACGAGACTGCCCAACACAAAACAAGTCTTTGATGTAGAACAGATCATCTACAAACTTTGCAGCAACTGATACTAACTCCTTTAGCTTATCATTGGTACAAGGATCCCTACATTAAATAAGGAAGTTTTGCACATTACAGTAATCGCCTGAATTTCGATCAAAAAATAAAGAACTGTCTGAATAGGTCAGGGAAAATGAAGTCCTAACTTTATGGCATTTTTCACCGGAAAAGTAAAAGACGAATACTCCATGGCATGCACATTCACATCCAGCCACAGGCACTGTTCCCTTAAACCCAGTACCAAGTCTGTGAAGTACTTGGAGACTGGAGGGTTAGTGATAAACCGATAGACCATATCATCGCTAACTGCAAAAGGACTCTGTTGCAAGATATTAAAGATTCTGTTCAAATGCCATGTGACATTCTGTTGCAGAAAAAGAGAAGATTGAACCTGCATACCATTGTATATGTTGAGAGTTACCGAACGTATGGCTGTCTGGATCATCTTTTCACCATGATGAGCAAATTTAAGCGCCTCGCTGTAAAGTGGAAATGATGTCACAGTGTCCTGCCAATATGGTCGACTTAAATGCATATTCTTCTTTGCGATTACAAATTCTTGTTAATATTAACAGAAGCCAAAATCAATAAGAAAAGAAAATAAAACAAACACTGAATGCAAATTAACATGTTATCTTGTCACACAGAAGAGCACAATAACTTGAAATAGAAGGGCGCAAAATATGACAATAAACTTCTTGGCAAAATAGAACAAGAAAACCAATCCACTGTTTAGGTTTGCCCTAAAGGCACTCCTGGCATGCTCCAAAAGCCAGGTTTATGCTCCCTGTTCAAGGTAGCTAATCCAAGAGCCTACGCAAGTACTTTAAGAGATTTGGATAAAACCAGCATGCACTAGCCTGAGTTTAGGAAAAAGGATACAACAGTAGATGCTTAACAAGTACAGGGAAGGAATCAGTAGTTTAAAGTATCCCCTTAACAGACACTAAAGAACCTGAAACTGGAAAAGTCAATATTGTGGTCATCACATATACAATCCCAGGGCAATGCACACCAGCAGTCAATGATTTTCTATAATCTATATATGCATTTCATTAGCATGGTGTTGCACACAGGCGAAGGGAATGGATTAGCCAAAATCATAGCACCTAATACAAGGAAAAAACTCAGCATTAAAGATTTTACCATAAATCAAACACCCTCGGAAAAGTGTAGTTTCATGTGTATCGTTAGAACTTTCACTAGGACCAAATAAGCAGGTTGACCAATTATGACCCCATAATTAGTACCGAGCAGACTGATAATCATTTCGGAAAACAAGATGAAGGTTATTTACCTCTTGAACTTTTACAAGAAGGCAGAGAGTGTCTCTGTTCAATTTCCCACTCACTGCTCTGGTGCAAAATTAGGAAAAGAAGGCATGAAGTTAGAACAGCCAAATAGATCCATACACAACCCACGAGCAGCATATGAAAACTTCTCGAGAGAAAGCACCTTGAGAAGGGTATAAGAAATTAGAAGCAAAATAGATTATATTGTTACGACCTTAAAAATGAAACATAGTATGCTGCTAGATCACCACCATCAAATTCGTACTGATGCGTAATAATGTCATTGATGTATTCATTGCTAAAACAATAGTCTGCGCCACATAAAAATGATTGATGTCCTCAAAAATGGAAAACGAAACTGAATGTTAGATAAGAAGAAACGGAAAGAGACACAGGCAAATGGAGCATCCGGAAAATCAACAGCACATTGATATCATACAATATGGTACTTAAGAGTCTTACATATAGTCTGTTCACTGTGCAAATTTTGAATCATTATGCTTAGATAATGCAGCAATGGTGCCTCAATCCTGGACTTTCCACTGATCTTCAGTAACCGAACAAATTCCGCTAGAACTTGATTTTCCATGAAACACCTACAAGAGGATAATATAAACACACATTACCATCTGCAGTAACAAAAACGTAATTAACACCAAGAGACATAGAGGGGGACTATACATACTCGAAGATGGATGCGTCGTGCCTATCACCATAAGTAACTATCTCTACTATAGATTGTAGAATGTCTATAACTATATCCTATAAGGAAAAGCCCAATGTCAGAATCCGAAGGACAGCAGGGTCACCTCACCATTAAACGCATATGGGATCATCTACATACCCTATTGGCATTGTTGACAACTTTGGTCCCCTGCAATTGATCGATGATGTACCTGGAAAGATGGTATACCCAGAGTTTAACAAGATTCAGGCCTAAAATAACCAATGTGGATACAAATATCAAACCTTATATGCAATCAATGAAAAAGAATATATATATATATATATATATATAT
>JAOWBR010170929.1:0-10599 GCA_028571145.1 Dionaea muscipula
ATTTAATCTCAATCGTTAGTTATGTTTGTATTTATGAGATTTAATCTTAACAGTTGTTTGTAAACGAATTCAAAAACTAGGAGTAGCTACTAGGAGTAGCTCGTGCGTTCGACACGATAAACACTCTACTTTTTTAAATCAGTTAAAAATAATAAAATAAAATGTAATGGATGGTTCAGCTGAATAGAATAAATAGTGGATAGTGAGTAATGGCTAGATAGTGAGTTGATTTGACATTTAATTTTAATGAGATTTAATCTCAATCGTTAGTTATGTTTGTATTTATGAGATTTAATCTTAACAGTTGTTTGTAAACGAATTCAAAAACAGTTGTGTTTTGTATTTTAAATTTGACACACTTAAAAAGTTGAGAACAAAATCGATGTCTTTGATTTAATGTATTATAAGTTTATTGTTCGTTAGATAATATCAATAATCTCACTTATTCTCACTTTTTCTAATATTCCTTACTTCAATTTATATTAATTTTATTTTCCTATGTTATTTTAGTGTTGATTTAGTTTTATCAACAATAAAATTAAGGAATAATTCAAGGCAAATGAATAAAAAATAACATTGATCTGTCTTAGCATTGATCTGTTTTCCAAAGATGACCTCAAAACCTCTTTAATGGGTCTATTAAAGAGGTTTTGAGGTCATCTTTGACAAACAGCTTCAACGCTCAATGAGTAAATAAACACCTCAAAATCAACTTTATAAAGTGAGAATTGGATTATAATTATCATCAAAGTATACATTTTATCATGGGATGAGAGCATGCTCATTGGAGACGAGATGTTTGCTTCAAATTATCAATACCTCCTGTTTTATGTCATCGGGCTCTCACTTATCAACAACACATCTTGTTGTAATTCGTGTTTATAGTTGTGTTTTTAGGCCCATTTAAGGATTGTAATTTGGGTCTTCTCGGATAACATGGCTTACGTATTTTTCAGTCTAATATTATTTGTCGTGTTTGTTTAAGTTTTCAGTATCAATATGTACAATATAATTTAGTACAAATGTTAAAGGAACTTTGTGAAAAGATAATTCATTGAATGTTTGAAGTTCACAGATTTATATATACACAAGGTTCTAAGAGAAGGCTAAAAATTAGAGGAATCAATTTTGATTATAGATCGAAGTTGATATGCTAATATGTCTATAACTAGCCACGAGACTTTGGGTAAGTATTTTGATTTGGGCAAGGATCATGAGTTGGTGCTATTTCCTTAATATGCCCCCGCAAGCTCGTGTGTCATCGGGAATGATACAGAGCTTGGACCAGAGAAAATGAAATTATTGCCCCGACAAGGGCTTAGTCATGATGTCTGCAATCTGATCCTTGGTGCACACATAGTGAACAGAGAGAGTTCCTCGGTTGACTAAATCACAAACAAAATAGAGATCAACTGCCATATGTTTCATCCGACTCTGCAAGACTGGGTTGAGACTTAGTTGTGTGGCCCCATGTTATCACAGTACAACCTGGGAGCAGCTGAAAGTTGAATGCCGAGCTCATGAAAGAGGCCTTGAAGCCACACAAGTTCACATGTGGCAGTGGCAAGGGCACGGTACTCGGCCTCGGTAGATGAGCGAGCGACGGTTTTCTGTTTCTTCGAACACCGGGATATGGGATTGCTGCCGAGGTAGAACACATAGGCCGATGTGGATCGAAGGTCAACGGAGTCACCAACCCAGTCCGTGTCTGAATATCTAGCTAAGTGTGGAGAAGAATTTCGAGTAAGATGCAGGCCATACTGCAGTGTTCCTTTTAGGTAGCGTAGCAATCTCTTGAAGGTAGTCCAACGATGGAAATCGGGCTTATGCATAGATTGAGCTAGGCGATTGGCAGAAAGCGCTACATTAGGTCGAGTAAGTGACAGATACTGTAGCAAGCCAATGATTTGGACAAATGTGGTTGGATCAATCGACGGCTGGCTTCCAGAAATAGATGAGCCACTAGTTGCCATCGGAGTCTGAATTGGTTTGACACCAGTAAATTGATGGCGATCTAAGATATCTCAAGCATAATTTTGCTGGGAGAGAAAGAGGCCATTGGAGGTGGGTATTACCTCTACACCAAGGAAAAAATGGAGGGTGCCCAGATCCTCAAGAGAAAATTGAGAGCCCAACAGATTGAGGAGCCGAGTTTCGAATATTGAAGAGTTTGTGGCTAATATCAAATCATTGACATATATGTGGAAAGAGGCCTGATCCGCATCTTTAGTATAGATGAATAAGGAAGCATCTGCTTTAGACTGGCAGAACCCAACCGTCAATAGAAATGATGTCAAGGCTTGGTACCAAACACTAGGTGTTTGCTTTAAACCATATAAGGATTATCGTAGTTTGCACACATGCGTCGGAAATAATTTGTAAACCACAAAGCCACAAGGTTGAGTCATATAGATAATTGGTAAATTCTGACTGTATATAGTATAGAATTTAATAAGCCGAAGTAATCTCGAAGTAGTGATTAAACAATTCCACAATTGGGAAGTGTGTTTTTTTTTTTTTTTGTTCTTGTAAAATATTGCCGTCACCACCGTCCATGGCAATATTAACCAGTTAAAATGAGACATGTCCACAGCCACAAAAATCAGCAGATGTCCTCCACCTCCAGCTGGACCAGCTCTCCATAGATTTTTAGTTTTCCTCATCTTTCTGACTTTCAATTTGAGGGGAGGTGAATGGTGGGTCATCCTTAGACGGCCACATGGGCTGTGGAAGCTCCACGATTGGTGATCCACCCATGGATATGCCCACCTCATACTAAATCCCAGTTCCCATTTCCCTCCCCTTTCTCGCTGTGAACTGAAGCTTGTGTTCTCTATAAATCAAATCCCAGCTTTCCAATTTTAATCCTATTCCCTCTGCCGTTTGTTTTTGTTCGAAGTAATATGTCGTCAACTGCCTTCTACACTCCAATTACTACTTCAACTTCAGGTTTCTCAAAGACCCACCTCCCAATTCCAATATCCAAGTATCTAGACGGTGAATTATGGTCTAATTTGAACCACAGATGCAGTTTCGGCCCTCGATTTAGTGGGAAAAGGAGGAGGGGAAGCTGTGTGAGGGCTGCGGCGGTGGAGTCATCGCCGGCGGTTGGAATTGGTTGGGAAAAAGATGGGTCTGCGGTGCCTGAGAGGAGGCTTAGGATACTGGTGGCGGGAGGTGGGATTGGGGGACTGGTGTTTGCTTTGGCAGCGAAGAGGAAGGGGTTTGATGTGGTTGTATTTGAAAGGGATATAAGTGCTATTAGAGGGGAAGGGCAATATAGGGGTCCGATTCAGATACAGAGCAATGCTTTGGCCGCTTTGGAAGCCATTGACATGGATGTTGCTGATGAGATTATGCGAGCTGGGTGTATTACCGGTGATAGGATTAATGGTTTAGTTGATGGGATTTCTGGATCTTGGTGAGCTTGTTTTGTTCTTTTCATTTTAAATTTCACGTATGCTGCTGCTCCTGCTCTGCTCAGGTTGATTTAACATCTGGTTCATGAATTGAATGTTGCTATTTTAATCACAAAACAAGTTCTCATAGGTTATTCAGTTCTAATTTGAATCCTATATTCAGAGCAACTTCATTCACTATAGAGTTGTTTTTCAATAGCATAAAAGTGTTGCATCGATTTGGATTTAGTGTATGCTATTTCGGTTTCAAAGGTCTGGAACAGTTCTCAAATGGATAGGCAATTAGCTAATAGGATCATAAATGGTGAGATCAGTAGCATAGGGTGGGTAATCGTCTTTGTATTGGAACTAATTTCCTGTATTGAAGCATTGATTATCGAATTGTGAGAGATGACCACAACCAAGCACACGAATATGATCGTTCCTCTTTCGTGTGGATCAGTGGCATCGGGTTATCGTTTTTGTATTGGAACTAATTTCCTGAATTGATTACCTAATTGTGGTTTTCCTTGGGTTTCTGTTTGGAGAATGATGTTTTCTTTGCAAACTTTCATTCAGATAGAATGACACACACGTTTGTTCACCAGGTACATCAAATTTGATACGTTCACTCCTGCAGTGGAACGGGGTCTTCCAGTGACCAGGGTCATTAGTCGTATGATGTTACAGCAAATTTTGGCTTGTGCTGTCGGAGATGATGCCATTATCAATGAGAGCAATGTTGTAAGTTTCGAGGATGACGGAAATAAGGTATTTTGAGCAGTTGTCTAATACTTAATTTTATCTCCTAGATGCTTGCATGGTTCCATTGGTTACCCTTTTAATTCCTTCTATGCTGTCATGGATCATGAAGAAGATTAATTGATTCTGTACAAGCAGGTAACTGTGTTGCTAGAGAATGGAAAGAGTTACCAAGGTGATCTTCTTGTTGGAGCTGATGGAATATGGTCCAAGGTACAAATCTAAGAGTATCTCCAACAATACTCCCTATTTTTTTCTCAAAATTTGGCTAAAACATACCTTCTTTATTTTAGGGAATCCCTATTTCAACAATTTATTCCAACAATACTCTCTATTCTTTCTCTGTTCCATTTAAATATTATTTTATTATAAATATTTATTTGAGTAACCATTTATTAGAATCAAAAGAAAACAAAAATGGAATAAAATAAGAATATAAAACTTTTGAGTAGTGAATAGTGGCTCCCTAAAAATAGAGAGACACTGTAGCCCTCCCCATCCCTCATAATAGAGAGCTATATAGAGAAGTTGTTTGAGGTATTTTTTGACCGATGCGCTCTATTTTAGCTAAGGGATGAGAATAGAGGTTTTGTTGGAGATGCCCTAATGTCCGGTAAATATATATGTATAGAAGACCGTTTCTCATGTCCCTTTTGCCGTGTTACGATTTGTTGAAAGAGCAACAATTTCTCTCTCTCTCTCTCTCCAGAAATTTCTCTCTAAAAATTTTATAATTGGGTGGAAATAAGGTCATCTAGAAGTCTTTTAGAAGAAATCTTAGGAGAACTCTGGAAACATTCTAGATGATTCTATAAGAGTTCTTTGTAAATGTCTTATAGTATTGTAGAAGCTTCTTAGTATACTGTATATGTCTAGAACTTTATGTGGTAGAGTATTCGAGAATTATGTAAGGTGAGAAGTCCTATTTCTAGAAATAGGGAGGAGGCTCATTTGTGCAACCCACCACAAAATTTCACAAGTTCTCAAGCAATCTCTCAAGAGTCCTCTTTGTACAAATCTCCTTCGAATTCTTCCACAGCTCACTTGTCTTAACTAGTTTCTACACTCGAGATTAAGGTGTTCTTCGATTAATTGGTGATCTAATTTGGCTTGATAACTCTCGTAGATAGAGAGTAAGCCAACTGTGTCGCAAGTACTCAATTTGCTCAACATTTGGTATCAGAGCGAGGTTGGTCAGGAACCATCATTACGAACGGTCAAGGATCGTTGTATAGAAACAAACTTTTAAAGGCTCAAGTACGTCGAGACTTTACCGGTGCACAGTCAGGGACTGTGAAATTAAATAGTGGTCATTTATCCACTTACTCGGTAAAGTTGTCGGGCATCACCAAGTCACCATAGCGGATATCGGTAGCTTCACAAGTTATATTAAGAAGCTCAATAATCAGAACTATAGCACTTGGTGTGTTCGTAAAAAAATTTTATTTGGCAGGACAAGATTTGCGGGAGATAGTTGATGAAAGTGAGACAACTCTACCGACAGAGGAAGGTGACAAGAAAAAATGGAGGATACGCAAGTGCTCAATTTGCTCAACATTTGGTATCAGAACGAGGTTGGTCAGGAACCATCATTGCGAACGGTCAAGGATCGTTGTATAGAAACAAACAATTAAAGGCTCAAGTACGTCGAGACTTTACCGGTGCACAGTCAGGGACTGTGAAATTAAATAGTGGTCATTTACCCACTTACTCGGTAAAGTTGTCGGGCATCACCAAGTCACCATAGCGGATACCGGTAGCTTCACAAGTTATATTAAGAAGCTCAATAATCAGAACTATAGCACTTGGTGCGTTCGTAAAAAATTTTTATTTGGCAGGACAAGATTTGCGGGAGATTGTCGATGAAAGTGAGACAACTCCACCGACAGAGGAAGGTGACAAGAAAAAATGGAGGATAAGGGCCGCGAAAGCTATGCACGTTTTAACAGTATCTGTAGAAGATGAATTTCTATAGAGAATCAAAGATGTCAAGACGCCGAAAGAAGCATGAGACATCTTAGTGGGCTTGTTCATGAAGACAAATGAGGCACAGTTGCAACGGATGGAGAATCAGTTAATATCAATATCGCAAGGCAATACGTCGGTGAGTCAATACTTCACCAAAGCTAAATCTCTATGTGATGAAATTACAAAGTTAGATCCTCAAAATGTAATTAGCGAGTCTAAAATGCATAGGATCATCACCCATGGTTTAAGACCAGAATTTAATAGTCTCGTAACCGTGACTCGAGGGTGGGTTACACAATCATCTCTTGGAGAGATGGAAAATATATTAGCCAATCAAGAAGCTTTAGACAAACAAATGTCTAAAGTTTCCATCAAAGACGAGGAAAAAGCGTCGTTTATTAAAAAGAGAACACCTCTAGGAAGAGGAGGAAATAGTGTGAGACCAAATGTCAAAGGAGATAGGGACGGACAAGGTCCATGGAAAAATAGGCGTCCAGGGAGAAGCACTCTACAACGGGGAGCTTCATCAAGTTGAAGTGACAATAACACACAGTAGTGACGACGTAACAATGAATGTTATTGTTGCGGCAAGAAAGAACACTTTGCAGAAGATTGTTGGCACAAGCAAGCAATGGATAATGTTGTTGACACTTTCGTACAAACCAAGTTTGATAAAGAAAAAGAGTGGAACTTTCAGGTTTTCCTAGTAGTGGAAGAAGCTGAGTCCTTTACTCAAGAGGAAGAGATTGTAGCATCTTGTACCACAGAGCTAAAAGAAGACAGGACGCTGGCAACAGTAAGTGACAAACTAATTAATTACAACGATGATTGGATTATAGACTCAGATTGCTCTAACCATGTGATAGGAGATAAGGAAAAGCTCCATAACATGATCGAGTATAAGAGCAAACAAGTGTCGATTGCTAATAATTCAAAGCTCCTGATCACTGACATTGGAAAAGCAACAATAGTTCCACATTTTAGCTCTAACGAGATGGAGCTTGAGAATGTCTATCGTGTGGAAGAAATGAAGAATAATCTTCTTTCTGTGTCGCAACTGACATTGAGAATTATGTGGTGTTTAATCCACATAACGTAAAAGTATATCGAAGCTTGAAATTCTTAAGAGCACTAATCATGGAGGGACGGGGATTAAAGTCTATCTACGTAATGTTAGCAGAAACAACATACGTAGATAAGATAAGGAAGAACGAGACAATAGACTTATGGCACGCACGGTTGGGGCACGTGAGTTATAGCAAGTTCAAGATAATGATGCAGAAGTCTATGCTCAGAGGATTACCTCAGCTTGAGATTCGAGATGATATAGTATGTGCTAGATATCAGTACGGAAAAGTACACCAACTCCCTTATGAAGAATCAAAATACCGAGCGAAGGCACCATTGGAGTTAATTCATTCAGACGTCTTCGACCTAGTGAATCAATCATCGGTAAGTGGTTATTGATACAGGATTTTTATCAATGACTATTCGAGATACATATAGGTCGGATTCATTATCAAAGTTTAAAGAGTTCAAAGATAGAACTGAGAAAGACATCGAGCATGAGATACGGCGTCTTCGCACGGATAATGGAGGAGAGTATACCTCACATGAGTTTACACACTTCCTAGATCAACATAAGATACGACGACAGTTGACATGTCCAAACACTCCACAACAGAACGATGTTGCTGAAGGGAAGAATAGACATTTCGTAGAGGTATGTCATAGTATGTTGCATGCTAAAAACGTGCCATCATATTTCTAGGCCGCGTGTATGAACTCGATAGCATATGTAATTAACAGACTTCCGCAACCTAAATTGGGGTCCATCTCACCACACGAGAAGCTATGGAAGGAAAAGCCCACGATAAGTCACTTTCGAGTATTTGGCTGCGTATGCTATATTTTTGTTTCAGACCATTTACGCAACAAGTTCGATAAGAAAGCAATTCAATGCTTATTTGTGAGCTATAGTAGTCGAAGGAAACGATGACGTTGTTGTGATCCAGACACAGACTTATGCTATCCTTCTAGGAATATTGTGTTCGATGAAGCGTTATCATGGTGGTCACCACAAGCAGTAAAATTTTCTAAGGAGATTGAAGATCAGCTCGAAGAGAGGCTTGAGCAAAAAGAAGCAACAATCGATGATCAAACAACTTCCAAAGAAGTTGAAGAAGCTATGACATCACCAATCAGAGGCCAAGTTGGAAATAGATCTTCAAGGTAGACAAAACACCCGTGGAAGATTGGAGTACATTAGACTCTAGAAGAGGAAAGACTAACTTAGTATGAGGAAATCGAGGAAGAAAAAGAAGAAGAAGAATCAATGTCACAGCTTTGAAGGTAAACCAGACAGCACAAGTAAAATCCAAAATATGCAAATGCAGCTTTGATCGAGGATACAATACACGAACCAAGCACATATAAGGACGCGTCTTGAAGCAAAGAATGAAGAAAGGCAATGGAAGAAGAATTCTAGGCGCTAAGACAAAATGAGATGCGAGACTTACGTTGCGTTTGGTTGAGTGCAATGGCTATTGCATTGCCTCACCTCCCTATTGCCAATGAAATAGCTATTTTCTTGTTTGTTTCATTTTTAAGACGACAATAGTTATGCCAATGACAATACTATTGCCTCTTCAGAGGCAATAAAAAATACCACATTTTATAGTGGTATTATTTGTTCCATTTCGTGTCTCTCCCTCAGAAAATTCAAGAAAAAAAAATCAATGAAAAGTAAAAAAAATAAAAAAGAGAAATAAAAAAAATCGAGAAAAATAAAAAAAAATCGAGAAAAAATCGAAAAATTTTAAAATCAGAAAAATCAGAATTTTAAAAAACGAGAAAATAAAAAAAAATTTAAAAATCAAAGAAACATTCAAAAGGGGGGGGGGGATCAACAAGATTCATAAAAAAATTTGACTCGCGAACCCCGGGACCGCCCGGGACACCTCGAGATTTCCTGAGATCCCTAAACCCCGAACCACTGAAGCCCAAACACCCGGGACCCCAAGATCCCCGGACCGTGTTAGGATCAACCGGACCCCCGAACCGCCTTAGGACCAACCGGATCCCTAGACCGTAGGACATATGACTTCGATGAAACTCCCTTTTTATCCTCAATATATGTTACGTATTATACAACGTTCCTCCTGAAGCTAAGTTACAATGCGTTATGAAATTTCTTAAATATTGCAAATGAAAACCTTGATTATGATGGTTAGGATGATGTATGAGCTTGTTATGGATCATATGTTAGATATTACAACTTGTTATGGGTCTATTCATGCTTTTATGGATTTCTTTGTAGTGTATTATAGGTACCAAACATGAGAATAGAATAAAATTTGGAATAGATATTCATGTGAATCAAACAAGGTCATAACTATTCCTAGAGACATAACAATTTTATTGCCTCTATATTCCATTCCCATGGAATTACAATTTTATTTCCGTAACCAAACATAACGTTAGTGCCAAAACCAAAGGAAGTATAACCCATCTCATGCAAATGGGTGTATAAAGTGAAGACCAAGCCTGATGAGTTGATCGAGAGATACAAGGCCCGTTTGGTGGTCCTAGGATTCTCACAGAAGTATGGGCTAGACTATAATGAGACATTTAGTCTAGTGGCGAAGAACACTACAATACAGGTATTGTTGGCATTAGCAGTAAGCAAGTCTTGGAAGTTATGGCAGATGAGCGTAAAGAATGCATTCTTACACGGAGAGCTGGATCGAGATATATACATGGAACAACCAAAAGGGTTTGAGAATAAAACACATCCAAAATACGTTTTTAAGCTCAAGAAAGCACTTTATGGTTTGAAACAGACACCCAGAGCTTGGTGTGGCAAGATAAGAGAATTCTTGATGCAGAATAAATGCTCTATAGCACCAGCTGATTCAAACTTGTTCATCAAAGCTCGAAATGGCAAACTATCCATAGTACTTGTCTACGTAGATAATCTAATCATCACAGGCGTTATCGCCTGAAAATGATTCAAACGATACCACCTAAGGTTTGAGAACCGCTTCCGATCGTCTGAGCAAGAAAAACCGGTTCAACAGGCTAAGCCGATGCTGAATCGGCTTCGGAAATGAGGAGATCAACTATTAGACCTGGAAGGATGAGCAAACCACGTCAGAGGGAAGCCTGTGGTTTTAAGCCCGGGACGACCGCTGCGATGCCTAAATTAGTCGAGGAAAGCAAGACGCGGAATCAAGCTTAACGGTAGAAGTCGAAAAAAAGCGATCGAAAATACCTGGGGGTTGCACCCCTATTTATAGGGGAGGAAGTTGCATATTTACGATTATGCCACTGGTACCTTCGGGGAGCACGACTGGCTGGAGCTTCGATTGACGAACGGTCAGTGGCTATGATCTCCTGGTGTGGCAGGGAATCTTCTTATAAAGTTCAGGGTGTCGGTCCCGGGCTTGACTGGATAGACTCGTGAAGGCTG
>JAOWBR010170940.1:0-11403 GCA_028571145.1 Dionaea muscipula
TATGTAATACCATATGGGGGGTGTCATTATTTATCCTCCATTCTTCTTCACTATTTTTCCGACTCACTATTAGTCCGGCAAAAAAATAAACAATCAAACACTTCACTATTAATTCTATATATAACTAATTTTATCCCACATATCGATTTTTTATATCAAACGCCGGATAAGGGAAAGGCCGGATAACATATCCTATCCCACGTTCCTATATGCAAATCAAACACGGTCATAAATTATAAGATTATTTAGTATCATGGAGTATGGTATTAATTAATTATTTCATAGATATGCACGGGACTCTAGCTACAACAGGGCCATGTGAATAGCAGCACTCGGGTCAGAATGTGCGTAAACAGGACTCGAGCTAAAACACCCCTCAAGTCAGGCTAGTCAGCGAAAGATCGTTTCATCTCTGCGTGGACATCGCAACCCAGTAAACCGCAGAGGGAACTCGAATTTGCTAATCTGAGAAGAGGAGAAGAGACGACTGACGAGGGAGCAAGCGAGCAAGCCAGACATGGACATATGGAGCAAAGCGAGAAGCTTCGCACAAGAAGCAGCAAAGCGATCTCAGGAGCTGACGACGATCGGCGGCTCGAAGATCACCGACATTGTCTCGGAGACCGCCAAGCGCTCCAAGGAGCTAGCCGTTGAGGCGTCGAAGGCTGCTGACCAGATCAAGATAGAGGCCTTGAAGCGCGCTGACCAGATCAAGTCTCTTCCCATCATCGATCCGGCGGCCTCTCTCTCTGCCTTGTCGTTGCCGGTGTCTCGATCGCCGGAATCTGCTGTGTCACCGGAGGAGTTGGAGAAGTTTGGGGTTACCGATGATTTGAGGGAGTTCGTCAAGGAGATTACTCTCAACACTTTCCAAGATTTTCCTCTGTCAGGTAGAAATTTGATTCCCTCTTCGAGTCTTTCTTTGGATTTTTTTTTTTAAATGTGGTTGGATTCAGTAGCTGATTGCTGTTCGATGACATCTAAAATCTGTGTTGGTTGATTTCAGGGTTTGCTTCTTTTGCCCTAAATTGATTCTCGCTTTTCGTTTTCTTGTTCTGTTCTTCTTTCCTTTTTATAACTTGAGTAAAGAGCAAACAACTTTGTTTGCTAATTAGAGGTCACAATAACTTGAGTAAATGAGCTATCTAGTTCACTACAATTGTGAATTAACCTATCGGATGATAAGAAAATAATCTAATTTCCCTTATGAGACAAGAAGGAAAGCAAATGACATCGCAGTAAAAGGATAGAATAAGATTTGACATCAATTAAAGGTAGAAATGAATTTGACATTTCTATCAAATGTGACTCGAATCTGATATTTTGGTCCCATGGTGATCAAACCAGTAATCAGTATCATAAAGTATAAGCAAACAAAGCATTATAGGAAAGTACGGACAACAAGATGAATAAATCAACCAAATGAGTTGAATCCTATTATAATGAAAGCAACACTAACCTTTTTAAAGCTACTATCGGGTGCGCTATAGTGGTGTTATTAATGGGTTATCAATAGTCAACTTTGTAAACCTTTTTCTTCTATTTCATTTCCTTACTCCCTTTGTGAATCAATATTGATCCTCCCACCATAATTGCACCCTACGAAGTAAACTATAATAATGAAGCGTTGTGAATAAGCCACTCAAATTAGTGATTTACTGTTCACCTTTAAAGAGGATTCTCCTTGTTTGGTTTTCGCAGTATACTTTGCACTTTGTACCTTATTGTGTGACTAGAGGTTGATCGTATTTTCGACACGATAAACACTATATTCTCTTGAATCAATTTTAAAAAATATACATTAATAATTTTTTGTATAATTAATATCGATACAAAATTCAAAATGATTGTGGATATACTATGAATAATAAAAAATTCAAAATTATATCAATTTTAGTCTTATTTGGATAGTAAAAAAAGTTAAAAAATTTGACAATAACTTTTATTAAAAATATTCTTAAAAAATTAACTTTTATAAAAAATATTTATAATTAATATTAATGTATAAAGTTAAGTTATTAATGTATAAAGTTAAGTTATTAGAGAGATAAAGATAAAATTTAAATGGGTTGTGTGATGTTTATAGATTTATAGGTTTGTGATATTTATAGGTGTGGGATACGATGGTTATAGGAAGTGTTTTGTAATATAGATATTATAGTGTACACCTTTCACTTCCTTTGTGAATCAATATTGATCCTCCCACAATAATTGCACCCTATGAAGTAAACTATAATAATGAAACATTGTGAATAAGACACTCGAATTAGTGGTATACTATTCACCTCAAAAGAGGATTCTCCTTTGTTTGGTTTTCGCATTACACTTTGCACTTTGTACCTTATTGTGTGATGTTATGGTGTCTAAATGAAGTATTGTTGGTGAATACTAGAAATGTGTTCCATTTACAATAAGGAAGGAAAAGATTAACACATCCAACATTCTGTAGAAGGAAAACTATTTATTTCCTGTGTAGCTATAAGAAAGAAAAAGCAAAAAAAAAAGGACTCTGCTACTATTATGTAGTAGCTCTTTGATGGTCCTGTTTTGTCATCCTATTGGAGTTATTCAGCTGTCACACGTGGTAGTTCCCCAAGATACGTACATGATAGATAACTGTCTGAATTCTCATGTATTGACACTTAGTTTTACTGTGGAATGTTGTTCCCCTACCCATTTGCAAATAGAGCCCTACTTCCAAGAAGCCTGCCTCCAGCTCCATGGGCAGGGTTTTTCCATGCTAGCCTGTTTTTGTTGATTTCTATCTCCCCACCTGCCAGGTGGTGGTGGTGGGTTATGCTTGCTCAAATGTGATATTTCAGGGCATATGCCTGACATCCATTTTCATTATGCTTGCTCACTGATGGTATTGATTTGTTCCAGATGATGCTCCAATACCTGATGTTCCCACAATCTCAAATGTTCAACAGGATCTGACTCAGTGGCAGGAAAGGCATGCTACTCTGGTGCTCTCGGCAGTTAAGGTAACCTTTCCCCATGTCATCTCCCCTTGATACACTTTTGGTTGCTGACTTTACTCCGGTATCATAGTTGCAAGGGGATGGTTGGATGGTTGAGTCTTTTTTTTCTTTTTTTTTCATTGTCTCTTCTCCCTCCCTCCCTCCCTCTCGAGGGGAAATCTTCCCACGACAAGAACTCATTAGTTCTGAAATGGAATTTATTTGAATTTAAAGGCTCAATGTGTAATACCTTGCAGAGTTAGCACAAGTATTTGCATCTTTTGCATCATCTCTACTTTCTTGTAGGGTCTTGGCTCATTTTACAAGTATCAGTCGGATTAGTTTTCACGTACAATTGCATGTACCTGATGATAATGTTGCAGGAGATATCAAAGCTGAGATATGAGCTGTGTCCTCGCGTTATGAAAGAGAGGAAGTTCTGGAGGATATACTTTATCCTCGTGAATAGCCATGTAACTCCGTAAGTGATTCACTGCTTGGAGCAATCGGTTATATTTTTCTATTCGCATCGCAACAGTAACTTCTTTTCTTGGACAATTTTAGCCTGATTTGTTTGTGTGACGCTGGCCGCCAAGTCCATCCAAGTGCATATATTACAAAAGAGACTTTATAACTCTACACATCCTGAAATTCTGACCTGATTAATTATGCAGTAAGGTTTTCCGAGGCTTGGATTATACTTTCCAACTGGTTGATTTATTTTAGAGTCAATCATCATAAAGGTGCCAGGCAATTTTCTGAAATGGCTTTGCACGATGGTCGCATAATTTTATTCAAGTCGTCAAAATAGACAGGCATCTGCTGGTCAAAGTAGTGCAGTTTTTAAAGGAAGGAGAAAAGATAACCTCAAGGTCTGCTCTGTTGTAAGATTCAAAACTTCGTGAAACTAAAATTTCTCTAGAAATTCTGTCTCTTACCTCTTTAAAATTTCAGTACCTTTTAAAGTTGGAACACCTCTTAAAATTTTATGCATTACCTCCTATATGTTTTCACCTTTTTGAACGCTCTCAAAATTTGTTAGCACACTTTAAAAGTTTACAGTACCTATTAAAATCCTTTTTAAATGCTTGACACCTCTAAATTTCCAGCATGAAAAGAACGCCTCTTAAACTTTCAGAGTCAAATTCCAGCATAGAAAGTACACTTGAAGTTTTGGCCACAAATCTATAGTATATATAAATGTGGCTAGAGGAAAAATATTTTTGTTTCCAATGCGTACTGGCAGTTGAAAACAAATTGTCTACGTCCTAATTGTCTTTGGCTCTTTTTCATTATAACTCCACCAAAACTAAATGTTGAGCACAACTATTTTTCTAAACCAATAGATTCTGTTAAAATCTGTTGTTCCTATTCTATACTCGTGCATGCTCCAATGCCTCACAGCCAATGTTGATGCATCAAAGACCTTATGTAAGGCTCGACTTTTCAATTCCTCATCATGCAACCTTGCTTTTCGTGATAAACCTTATCACGAGTTTGAAATGATAGATTATGTAGCTTCTGGAAATTAGAGGAGCCCATATCGATCGTGTGAACATGTATATTCCTTGCTTGCCCATTTGATTCTTCCCTTCATTCAATTGACTGGATCAAGGATGGGGTGGTCGTTCATGTGACTTCCACGTGTAGATAATTGTTTTGCTATCAGAGGATGCATGTATTTATGTGCATAGATAACTGAACTTCTCTTTGGCTATTCTCATAATCTCTCATATTATCCGTTATTTGAAACGTTGAACATCATCTTTGGTATGTGCTTCTTAGATATCTTATGTATACTCCTTATTGAAACTGCATGTATTTCCTTGAGATCAAATCTCAATATAGTTATTTCTGACATATCATTATCTGCCTTCATAAATGCATTTGTGTCGATTCCACAAAAAGCCTCCTGTTGTAACTTAACAATCTCCATTCCACAAGCAATAAATTGCTTTGCCGGGTATAAAACATAGCAAAAGTTCTGACAATGAGGCCTTCAGTTTAGTTGTCTTTTTTCAGCTTTTTGTCTAATTACATATATGAAAGTCTTGGAATGAAATAGTCTTTCAACTACATGAAAAATGGTGGAGAAAAACTATGTGAATCATTCACGCTTTAGGAAATTAATCCATTGGGATTGGGGTTATATCACAAACAAGAATACGTCTGTGACTCCCTTCTATAGAACCGGATGTTCAAGTTTCGCAAATAATACAATATTTATGATAGTTTAAAGGTATTTAGCCACACATGATATAATAGTTCAAGTGACATGAAAATTCCTCTATCTACATCTATGTCCTAAGAGCAAATGATGATAGAAATATGGAAAATACATTAAATAAAATTAGAAGGAACATGTGGCAGTGAGTTCTACATGGAGAGGAAGCAGGTCGAAAAAGATCTTGCATGGAGAGGAAGCAGGTCGAAAAAGTGACTATTGAAGCTTGAGACAAAGTGTGGGTATCAAAGGATGAAAGTGAACGAGAAATAATTCAAGAAAGTATGGCATAGATGCACATTTTCATATACAGTTGGAAAAAAGAACTTCAAACTTTCTAGTTAGAAAGAAATTCTTCAAACCATCAAGTTAAGAAAGAAATTCTTCAAACTACAAAGGAGATTTAACATAAAATGGGCAAATAATGATATAGTTAGAGATGAACGCAAAAATAAAACAAAGGGAGACAAAGAACGAGCACTATAGATCATTGCACATAACAAGAAGTAAGTAGGACATTGAGAAATGATATTATATGGGTGGACTAAAGTTGAAAAATTGGCTATGAAAACCACAGACTAACATCGATATTAGGAGATGGAAGCGAATGAAAAATATTTACCGAAAAAAGTGAATGAAAAAAAGTTATGAAATGACTAAATTTAATGCATTTAATTTTTCTTTATTTGTTCATCACAACAACAATTACTTATATGCTATTCTGATGATTAAAAAATCTCTTATGAAATAAATTGAAACTGAACTCAAATTATGGTCGCTTTTGTTCTTTTCACCAAACACACAGTATGTAATTAGTTTTGGTGTATTAAGGGTTTTTTTGGGTATTTGACACTTGTAGTATATGAACTATTTTGTCAATAAAGAAAAGCAAGCCTTTCCATTTTCTCATTGTATTTGATAACATGGTACCAGAGCCATTGACAAAACCCTAACAACCATTCTAGCCGCCACCCTTCATCAACCCACCACCACCAAACCACCACTGATTTCCACCAACCAAGACCAGTAGAGGACAGTCCTGATGCTGGCGCACTTGGAGGGAGGTGACCTGCTAGTGTGCGGCACTCTGACGACCCAGAACCGCCCAGGTGAGGTGGCCGTCGCACTGTTCAGGCTCGATTAGGTCATCTTCGGTGAGTTTCTTCCAAGTTTGATCACTGCGGATGGGGGAGGAGGCTGAGTCGTCATCGCCCTCTTGACCGCGTTACCGCCTATGGACCAGAGTTGCAGAATGCTCATCTCTTCGTTCTGGTCCTTTCCTCCTCTATGATTGACCCTTAAATCTTTTTTTATGACAATGTTTTGATGTGTTGAAGTTCGAGTTCGTCTTTGTGGTCCGTTTTCTTAGTTGCTTGTTGATAATTGTTGATTGTGTGACTATTGGTGATCGCTTGGGATGCTTGTATCGTGTTAGTGATCGTTTGACCTGACTATATTCCCTCATTCTCCTTTGAGGGCTCACCTTTTGATTTTGTACAGTTGTGGATTCACTGCTTTATGGATATCGTAATCTTCAGTTGATGACTGTTTGGCTTTGGTGCTTGGTTTGCTGTTTCTCGTTGGATCTTATCCGATACTTGCTTCCCTGCTTTGGTGCTAATTCTCGTTATCATTTGAGTTATTTGCTCTATACCCGCTGGACTTCTCTGATATTTGTGTTACATGTTGATTACTCGATTCACCTTCGCTCCCATTGTCGATGTGCTTCATTTCTTTGGATTGAGAGATGCCTCCTTCCGTTAGAGGTCGCGACACTATTTGCTGGCATTGTGAACGTACGGGTCATGTACGTCAAAGGTGTTGGCAGTTACATGGTAACCCTCTTACTATTCTCTGTGGCACGGACCAAGTTCAGTGAGTTCATCCTTTTTCTGCCCCTTCATCGACTGTTTTCATTTAGTCGGTCCAGTCAGTTCAGTCAATGGCATATGTGCCCGCTTCTTCTCGAGATTGGATTATTGATTCAGGAGCATCCGATCACATGATTGGTTCTTTCCGTTTGTTGCACGAGTACTCTTCTACTTTCTTATATCCAGATGTACGAATTGCAGATGACTCTTATATATCGGTTCGTGGAGTAGGGACGGTTCCTCTTACTCCTACCTTGACTATTTCTTCGGTTCTCTATTTGTCCGATCTTCCTTTTAATCTGTTATCTTTTAGTGCGTTGGTTCGGACTCATCATTGTCGTGTTGTTTTCTGTGTTAGCTCGTGTGAGATTCAAGATCTTTCTATAGGGACACTTCTTGGTGAAGGTTGTCGTACCTCAGGAGGACTTTATGTATTGGACGTTGATTCATCCTGTGTGGCTTATTCTGGGGCTTCCTCCACTATTTTTAATCATCACAATCGTCTCGGTCATCCTTCCTTTTCTAGCCTCAAGAGATTGTTCCCTGAGGTTCGGTTAGTGTCCCCGTTATTTTGTGAATCTTGCCAGTTTGCTAAATATCATAGAGCCACATATCTATCTCGGAGTGATATACGAGCTTCTGGTCCTTTTGAGTTGGTTCATTCTGATATCTGGGGGTCGTGTCCGGTTCAGTCTTGTGCATGCTTCCATTATTTTGTGACCTTCGTACTTGTTGAGATCTCGTGGTAAGTTGTTTTTATTTTTTCGCCTTTTATACTGGGATTCATACACAATTCTCTATCCCCTTCCTTATGCTCCGAAGTGATAATGCTCGTGAGTACTTCTCCTCTCAGTTTACGACATTCATGACTCAACATAGTATTATTCATGAGTGTTCTTGTCCTGATACCCCCTTCAGAATGGGGCCGCGGGGCGAAAGAATTGTCATTTGTTGGAAGTGACCCAAATTCTTATGTTTCAGACGGGATATTTTGGAGTGAAGCAGTGTTAACTGTTGTATATTTGATAAATCAGATGTCGTCGTCTATTCTTTAGAGGGAGGTACTTTTTAGTGTGTTATTTCCTTACCAGCCACTCTATCCTATGCCCCTTTGTATTTTTGGTTGTGTATGTTATGTTCGAGATATCCGACCACCTTTTACAAAGTTGGATCCCAAGTCCTTGAGATGCATCTTTCTGGGATATTCTCGCACGTAGAAGGGATATTGGTGCTACTCTCCTGAGTTGGGGCGATTGTGTAATTCTATTGATATTGTATTCGATGAGACTATCCTATTTAGCTTTTCCTCACCCTCACTTAGGTCACCATTCGAGTCATCCTCTTCTGTTGATGATCTTCTCGTTTACAAGTTGGTTACGATTCCATCGTCATCGTCACCTGTTCTGGCTTTTACACCTGACCCGCCGCCCGCCCCTCCTCCTCGGGTATATACCTGTCACCCTCATCAGGTCGTCATTCCTCCTCCTCGAGTATATACCCGTCACCCTCATTAGATTGTCATTGATTAGTTGGACTATCTAAATGAGTGTGCTTCTCCTCCTATTATTGCTCCTATGCTGGCTACTCTTGGTTTGGATTCTGTTGATTGCTCCTAGTTCTGATCCTTTGTTGATTGTTCTGTGAAAGGGCCATTGTAATTGTGCGACATATCCTATGTGTGCTCATATCTCCTATGCCGGGATATCCTCTTCATTACAAGCATTTTTCTCTGCTTTAGACTCTGTATTTGTTCCTCGTTCTTTATCCAAAGCTCTCTCCCCCCCGGTGGCAACAAGCAATATGTGAAGAGATGGTGACCCTTGAGGTTAATCAGATTTAGGATCTTGTTTCTTTGTCTCCCGGGAAGAAGGATATTGATTGTAAGTGGGTCTTTGCTATGAAAGTGCTAGACTCAAGGCTCGGTTGGTGGCCAAAGGATATGCTCAGGTCTATGGTGCTATTACACAGACAACATTCTCTCCTGTTGCTAAGATAGCCTCTGTTCGTCTTTTGATCTCTCTTACGGTTTCGTACCGTTGACCTTTATATTAGCTGGATGTAAAGAATGTCTTTCTTTGTGGTGATTTGCAAGAGGAGGTGTATGTGGAGCAACCTCCTGAGTTTGTTATTCAACAAGAGTTTGAGCATGTACGTCGCTTGAAAAATTCTTTATACGAGCTAAAGCAGTCTCCCAAATGGCAGATGGCGCAAGGAACTTTGCAGGGGAAGGAGAATGAGGAATAAAACAGATACGTCTGTTTTTCAAACTCAAACTATCAAATTCAATTTGTTCTTTCTTGCCCACAGCCCGGGCAATTAAATAGGAAAAATAAAAAAAAATAACAAAAGTTGGAAATAATAAAATATTTATAGGAGACACCTTTTGAACAAAGGTCACATACTAACAGCTACAAAAGTTGTGTTTTGAGGGGGAAAATAATCTCTTTTGCTCGTTTAATATTCAATACCGAGCGAAGCACAATATTCATATGCGCGTCATCACGAGAATTTCAAAATCATATTATGATCGAAAACCCGACGACCACAACAAAAGTTATAGCTATGTTGTTTTGATATTAGGATCTTCCCGCGTCACCAGAGCTTGGTTTGGGAGATTTGGTTCTATGGTTCTCGACTTTGGCATACAGAGATCAGCAAAAGACCACTCAGTATTCTATTGTCATTCTAGTGCTGGGTGTATTCTTCTTGTGGTATATGTTGATGATATTGTTATCTCTAGGAGTGACAACGCAAGAATTGCTTCTTTGAAGATGTTTCTTCAGCGTCATTTTTAGACTAAAGATCGTGGGTCTTGAAGTATTTTTTGGAAATTGAAGTATCTCACCGCAAGTATGAGATTTTCCTATCCTAACGTAAGTATGCTTTAGACTTACTGTAGGATATTGGCATGCTTGGTACTAAACCAAGTGATACTCCGATGTTTCCCGGGGTGAAACTTTTATCTGTTGAGGGTAATGTGTTTGATGATCGAGATAGATACAGGAGATTGGTGAACAAATTGAATTATCTTGTCATCATTGGTCCTGATATTGTTTTCTCAGTGAGTTGTTAGTCAGTATATGTCTAATCCCCAAGTTCCTCATTGGGAAACAGCTGTGCATATTCTTAGATATATTAAGGGATATCCTGGTTGGGATATTCTTAGAAACAGCTCTACACTGATCATGGACATAAGCGTATTGAGTGATTTTCTGATGCAGATTGGACTGGTTCTTCTTCTGATAAAAAATCCACTATGGGTTATTGTGTGTTTGTTGGTGGTAATTTAGTTTCTTTAGAAGAGTAAGAAACAATCCGTTGTAGCTTATTCTAGTGCAGAATCAGAGTATCACTCTTGCCCATATTACTTGTCATGTCACTTATCTCCGTCAGGTACTTGATGAGTTGCAGTGCTCAGCCCAGTGTTCTATGAGAGGACAAAGCAGTTATGGTGTGACAATCAGTTCGTCGTCCATATGGCTTCGAACCCAATGTTCTATGAGAGGACAAAGCAAATTGAGGTCAATTGCCATTTTGGTTGAGAAAAGCTATAAGGAGATGATATTGTATTGAATTATGTGATGACCACAGATCAACTTGCCGATATTCTTATCAAGTTTTTAGCAGAGAATCATGTTGAGTTTATTTATAACAAGTTAGACATGATTAATATCTATGCTTCGGTTTGAGGGGGATTGTTATGAGTTTTGTTGTTTTAAGGGTTCTTTTGGGTATTTGACACTTGTATATAAATTATTTTGTCAATGAAGAAAAGTAAGCCTTTCCATTTTCTCATTGTCTTTGATAACATTCTTTGTGAAACGTGCATCTTAAAGTTTCACACCTAATTTTGACATTAAAGCAACTCTTAAAAACTTTGTTAGGGACATTTTTTGGCTTGCAAAAGAACAAACATAAAAGTACGAGTTAAAAAGAGCAAGAAGAGATCATCTCTCACGTGAATAACAGTTGAATGAGAAAATGCTTTCTAGTACTTCTGGGAGTTGCAAACATGGTAGTCAGAATTCCGATCCGGATCGTAGGATCTTACGATTCTACGATCCCATTTTTCATAAACGATCCAACTCTATCATAAAATCTGATTTTTATAGAATCGCGTAGGCTCCCGATCCGACTCAATAGAATCGTAGAATCCCGATTTTACTCACGATTCTAACGATCCTAATTATTGTGTTGAATTAAGCATATATTTACTTTTGAAATAAACTAATAAGGAAATGCTTAGTCAAACACCTAAAGAAAAGTATATATGCCATTTTACTAAATTAATGAATGTTGCATTGCATAAAATTTTTCTACATTTTGATAATATTAGCTATAACTATTA
>JAOWBR010170951.1:0-31313 GCA_028571145.1 Dionaea muscipula
CACTTTAAAATGAATAGGCGTACAGTTAGGCATTATATTAGGCGTCCAAATACCCCCCGATATATATATAGATATATTTATATATATATATATATATATATATATATTTATTTATTTATGTATATCGGGGAGGTTATATGAACACATAAAAAAACACAAACTTTGACACCCAACAACAGCCATCAGATTAGATTAAATAGAGAGCTCAGATTGTACCACGTGTCATCTAAACCTTAATCTCATCTTCTTCCTTCTTCCATCTGCTGCAATATTACAGCTGCCGCTGCCCTCACCCACCTGTCGTCGACCAAGACACCAGTCCACTGCCTAGCCGCCGCCGACGCCACCACTGAGCAAGCCGGCGACATCGAGCCACCAGCGAGGAGCCGACGAGTAGCACCACCGCCACCATCGAGTCCTCCCCTGCCGCCATAGCCGCCGCCACCACCAAATGCATCTGCCCAATCGCTGACCGAGCCCAGCCGCCGTCGACCCAGCCCAACCCGCGACCATCGCTCGCAACTGCGCCCATCATCTCCGGCGAAGACCTCCCTTGCCGCCATAGCCACTCTCACCGATCTCCTCCCCTGCCGCCAAGGCCACTGCCTTAGATCTCCGCCCACTGTCGACAATGATGATGATGATGATGCAATCGACGATGGCAGCCATGGCCGACAACAATGGTGATGACGATGGGTGAGTCCCGATGTGGGAGGGCAGTCGGTGGCTTTATCGTCGACGGTGGTGGACGAGTCGTTGTCGTCGATGGTGGGTGCATCACGATGGCTTGGTCGGTTGCTTGGTCAACGGCTTGGTCGACGGTGGCGGCTTGGTCGGCGGTTGGCAAGAAAGGAAATGAAGGCAACCATGACAGCTGGGCAATTTTAGAGGAAGATGATGGCAGCAGGTTGGGGATGGGTGAAGGAGATTAGGGTTTTTTTTTTTATTTGGATCAATGTAAGCCATCAGATCTGAGCTAATCGGATGGCCCTTAAGAAGTGTCAAAATTTGTGTTTTTTTATGTGTTCATATAACCTCCCCGATATATATATATATATATTCTCACATACCGAAAAAAAAACAATCAAAGGAAAGAAGGAAATTGAGCGTTACCGACCTCAATTGCACTGATTCCAGAGAAATTTGGGCTATCACTGTCGTGCTCGAGCACTAAAATCATTGTCGTTGGAGCTTATTCTCGTCGCCCTACGCCAGTCGAGCCCGAGCACCAAGGTCGCCGAATCCTCTTCCTGGAAGCCACGTTCGTGTGCTTTCCCCCTCCGGACAATGCCGCTGGTCATCAATCCATGTGTCGTGGATCACTGCCCGTCGAAGGCCACACCCGCTCGTAGCGGACCGTCGCTCGTTGACGTCCACTCCCACTTGCAGTCGCTCACCCTGCCCGCGTCTCGCCGTCGCCATGCTCTCCTTGCTCGCGTCTCGCCGTCGCCGCGCTCTCCTTGCTCGCGTCTCATTGTCGTCGTAGCCGCTTGCTGGCGCTCCTTTGCTTCTCTCGTCGGTTCATGAGACAAAGTGAGAAGAGGTAAATCTTGAGGGAATTGAGTTAGAGAGAGAATGAGAGAGAGAGATTTAGGTTTAGGTTAAGGTATTAATTAGATCTAGGTTATGTTGGGATCAAGATTAAATAGGTGTTTTAATTTGACCTAGTCAACAGAATCTTGAATTAATCTTCACTATTGCTATCTTTTATTCCCTATCCATTTATTATTATTATCCTTATCAAATAAATCATTTCAAAAGAATTCATAGTAAAATTTTAACTAACCCAAAAATATCAAAGATCGAATTTAAAATGTAGTCATTAAATCAAATAAGATATTAATCGGGTCGGGTTTTCATACATCCCCTGCTTAGCAGCTATGCAAGTTCAGCGGAGGAATGGAACTTTTGCCGAAACTTGTTTACTATACCAAAGCTGCTTACCTGGACAATACTTTAAGACAGCCTTTCGGATCCCTTCTTTTGTGCTACTTGTAGTGCATTTACTCTTCTCAGCACCATATCATTTAAGTTACCGATTTCAATTTCTTTAGCTTATATTTACTTGTTTTATCCCTATTATGTCAATATTGAAGGAATTAGAAATAAATTGTGATTTTTAACCTTGGTGTTAAAAAGCTTTTATACTTGGCCATGGATATAGAGTAGAAGTCCTACTGTGTTGGGTTACCCGTGAAATGAGATTGTATTGTGGACATAAAATAATTAGTATTTCTGAATAATTTGGATTTTGCTAATAATGTTTTTGTGCTTATGTTTTAATGAGGAAATCTGAAGCTGATCTTTCTATTCATTAAACTGAATTTGGTATCTGACCAAAAAAAGCTGAATTTGTACTAATACTTGTGGATGATTTCTGTACAGCTCATAAAATTGAATCTACAAGCTGATTCTAAGGGATCGTATGTGGAAGTTCTGGAAAGATATGTGAATTTGGGGCCAATTGTGGACTTCTGCGTGGTTGATCTTGAGAGACAAGGTCAAGGCCAAGTGGTTACTTGTTCTGGAGCATACAAGGATGGTTCTCTTCGTGTTGTTCGAAATGGGATTGGGATCAATGAACAGGTCTGTCTCATCAATTCTCTCACAATATCAGTTCCTTCATTAATTGCTCTCTTTGGAATTGCTGATTTAAGAAGTTTACAATTGCAGGCATCAGTAGAACTTCAAGGCATCAAAGGAATGTGGTCATTGAGATCGTCTACCGATGATGCATATGATACCTTTTTGGTTGTAAGCTTTATTAGTGAGACAAGAATTTTAGCGATGAATCTTGAGGATGAATTAGAAGAAACTGAAATCGAAGGGTTCGATTGCCAAGTACAGACATTGTTTTGCCATGATGCTGTGTACAATCAACTTGTGCAAGTAATTGCTCTAGTCTTTGATATAATTGATTTATCTGATCATGGTTTATGTATTATGGGTTTCAATGTGTAAAGAAATATCCTTTTGTCATCGCTATGTCTCTCTAAAAGCAATTAGTTTCTGCCTTTGTGATATTTATAATTGCATTTGTTTCTTATATTCATCTTCTTTTGGTTAGCTTTTACCTTTCTTTTTTCGATTCAACTCAAGAGATATAGTAAATCATAATGTCATTAGCAATTTGCTATTTCTGGTTGTAACAGACAAGAATGGTTACTTGGAACCAGTTTCATCAATATGTGCGACACTTTACAGTTTTGTAACAAATGAAGAGTTCAGTTGCCTTAAAAACAAGTTTGATGTGAAGGAGTACTTTGTGCTGGAGAAGAACAACCTGTAGTCGTATGAAAGCATATACGAATTACAGGTTTTCCTTGCTCGCAAGAAAGAAGTGGATCTTGTACTTGCAGATTTTGCATATAAGATATACTCAATTGTGTTAAAGTTATGCTGATATGGTGGCTTATCTGTGTCTTTGTTTATCATAGCCTGATGTGTATATTAGTCCTTTTTGTACATGTGTGTTTCTGCTTCTTGAGAATTGTTTAGTTTCAGTGGTGTTCCAATGCTATTGCTAATCCGTGATGCTTTTCTAATCATTGATGGCAGGTTACTTCAAACTCTGTAAGACTCGTCAGTTCTATATCTAGAGAGTTAAAAAATGAATGGAAGGCCCCATTAGAGTATTCTATTAATGTCGCGACAGCTAATGCCTCCCAGGTCTGTGACCTTCCTCTTCCTATTGCAATCAGTTTGGGTGCTCTGATCAGTGGACTGTTGTTAAAGTTACTAAATTAATTTTGTGTTCATACATGCGTTGAAATGATTTGCTTGTATTGCCTACTTCGTTGAACAAAGCCAAATCACATAAATCTTTCCCTCCAAGTATGGTTTGCTTTTTTAGAGTTAAATTGGTTTATTTCCTCCAACTAAATCCTTCCTGCAATTATTTAGTACATTGTTACCCTCTTTTCGTGGTACAAGATAAAGGTTTTTATGAGTTATGATCCTTAACCCGGTAATCTTAAACGCATCTATTAAAGTTTAGAACCATTTCTTGGGCCTTTTACCGAACTTTTGGTAGGGTTGATTTATTGGCATGATATTAGAGCTAATTTGGTCAAGTGGCTAGAAATTCGAATCTTATTACCCTCAATTGTTGTCCTAGTTGTTTTTTTTGTTTGAGTAGACCTATGTATAGTCCACGTTTCAAGCCCGATGAGCTACCACATGAGGTGACATGTTAAAGTATAAAATCATTTTTTTGTTCTCTTACCATAAGCTTGAACTTTGGATAGAGTTGGTTCGTTGATAGTCTGACCACCACTTTTGGACTCCTCCACTAACACTGCACCACCCTATCGGTCTCCAACAGATGACCCCGAGTCTCTTCCTTATTACCCCTCCAAGCCTTTATGGGAGGAACCAATAATTCCAAAATGTCAAGTTATGGTTTATGGCCCATGAGATGATCTTGTATCTTAACCCTGAGTGGCCTCCTGCATTGCCCCTACAAGCCACTGTGGGAAGAACCACCAATACCAAATGGTCAATTAATCTCATCTGAATTTCTTGTGAATTCTTTTTCCCCGTTTCCCAATGGTTTCCTTATTCATGACGGTTAGAAAGGTCATAATTTTGCTTTTTGAGACTATCAAGCGTCTGCCATCCCTGTAGCCTTACCTTCCCGCCAATAATGAGACATGAGACTGCTGCTCTAATGCAGCACTTTTCATGTGAATTCCTCCAAGAGTGGTGTTCATGGTTTCCTTCTGACTGCATTCTATTTTTGCTTTGTATGATTAATTGCTTAATTACCTAAGGATCGATCCCATTGTCATATGGACAGGTTCTGCTTGCCACTGGAGGTGGGCATCTTGTTTATTTGGAAATTGGTGATGGAATTATATCTGAAGTTAAGCATGCGCAATTGGAGTATGAGATTTCTTGCCTTGATCTGAATCCCATTGGTGAAAATCCTAATTACAGTCAGCTTGCTGCTGTTGGAATGTGGACGGATATCAGTGTGCAGATATTTTCACTTCCGGATCTTAATCTCATCACGAAAGAGCATTTAGGAGGGGAGATAATTCCCCGATCTGTCCTTTTATGCTCATTTGAAGGGGTGAGAACTCCATGTGTATTCTCTTCCTGTAATCCCTTTGGCTGCTTCCCTTGTTCTTTTTGTATGTTTTTTTAAGAAGAGTGCTGAGTATTTTTAAGGTGGGAAGCTTTCTTTTGACGTTTTGTGGTGTGATTATGAAAATCGTTGATCTTGATGAAAAATTGATGGTTGTTCTCCGTTGTGTGACTTCTTTGGAGTGTAAGGTTTTTTCTCCCTCTATTTTTGGGTAAATCAAACCGTATATTTCACTTGTATGTTGTAGATTTTATGTATTTTACCATGTTAGGCATTACGTTGTGGCCATGTTCGATTACATGCATCTGCCAAAAGAAACAAACTCGAGCTGATCTTCTTTGTAGTTTACCCGGAACATACTTTAATGTCAGTGTTCCAGAATTTGTGATTCTATGACATATGGTAGTACAGTATCCATCTTTTCTCTCTCTTAATTTCAAAGGATTCTAGTGTGGTTAACCTAATGTGGCTTTGCTGATGTTAATCATCACTTTTTTTTTCGCAGATATCTTACTTGTTGTGTGCTCTTGGGGATGGCCATCTCTTGAACTATATATTGAATATGGGTACTGGGGAACTAACTGATCGGAAAAAGGTGTCCCTTGGTACTCAACCTATCACACTTAGAACCTTTTCATCCAAGAATGCAACCCATGTGTTTGCTGCTTCTGACCGGCCTACTGTGATATACAGCAGTAACAAGAAGCTTCTTTACAGCAATGTAAATCTCAAGGAAGTCAGTCATATGTGCCCCTTCAATTCAGCTGCATTTCCAGACAGGTATTCTTTATCTTATCATCATTGCTATGAATGTTCTTGCATACAAGGAGTTTCTAGTTCTGACGATCAATTCTGTTTCTAGATCTTAGTGTTGACTCTAATTTTGAAGAGCTTTTCTCAGTCAGAGCTGGTCTAGGTTACAGTCAGTAGAACCTTCTCAAATTTCAAAATTGCTTGATGCTTCGCACTTGATGTGAAACAGGAGGGAAAGTGAAAAGGATAACCGAAGTAAGAGAAAGAGAAAGAGTGGGAAGTAACAGAAGGTAAGAGGCAGATAAGAGAAGAATAGAGCGCAGGCACTTATTGGTTTTTACTGAGGCACAATGAAACCAAAATTTAACTTGTTCCATAAAATAAACCGCAACTTTTTTTTTTTTTTGGGAGAACAATGATAACTCTTGCTAAAGGCAAATATTCAAGAATAACCAAAACCATGTCCTAACTAAATTTTAAGCAACCATAATTTTTGCCAAAGGCAATTATTGAAGAAGAATATTCCCAAGTCCCTACAACGGTCTTAGTGAAGCTTTATTACCTTCTAACAGTTCTTATACTCATACTCACAGATGTATTTGATTGGAATTTTCCTCTTCCACTGTTTTCTGTATACCTCGCTGTTGATTGTTGATCATAATAGGATTCAAGTCATTACTCATCAAGTATGATCAGGAAAGATGCACTTCTCAATCTCTAATTGATGAGGAGTTGCAGTCTGCAGGACTGATTAACTATTCTGTTTGGAGAAAGCTTCGAGGTCTTTTGTTGTTGATAATATATTTATTACTCATTTTATTTCTTTCTCTTTCATAAAAGAAAAACGTTTGGCCAGATTATTCTTTTCAAGCAAATCTCAGTAACCTATCTAGTAAACATATCCAAGAAAATGGTTATGGATACCAAGGAAAATAAGCATTTGCTCAATAAACTGACTCATTTCCCCCCTTGCCCTTCGAATGGTGTGAGTGGCTGTTTCCCCAACCTCTTAACATGTCACCGAACTAAAACGTCCATGTCATGTTTTCCTTGGAGCATATATTTGCAGATCCACCAATTGTAGTTCAATGTAATTTTAGATAGCTTTTGCAACATGAAGGACAGTCCTAAGTTCCCAACAATAATCTTAGCTAAAGAAAGGGTTGTCCCCATTGCGTGCTTCCTGGCTAGTGTTTTTTCTTGGGGGGCCGTATGTATACAACCTTATCCTTGTATTTCTGTAAAGAGGTTGCTTCCACGCCTCAAACTCATGACCAACATGTTACCGGTGGAGCAACTTACTGTTCCGCCAAGGCTTGCCCTTCCGCCAGTCGAGCAACTACCATCTTAGCTAAATTTTCATATTTACCTTCTCACTCTTCCCGACCTCTTACAGATCTATTTTATCAGAATAGTCTTGTTTCACTGTTTTCCATGTAACTCCTTTCCCCCACAGAAATTAGTTATTGCAATCATACTTGTATATTAGGTTGCGCCAAAATGTCAAGTGCCAAAATGATATAAATCGAGTATTTACTTCTCTTTTTGGCAGCCTTGCTATTGCAAAAGAAGGTGAACTTACAATAGGTACCATTGATGATATTCAGAAGCTTCACATCCGTTCGATCCCACTTGGTGGGGAGCACGCTCGCCGTATCTGCCATCAGGAACAGACCCGCTCATTTGCCGTTTGTAGTTTGAAATACAGCCAATTGAGTGCAGAGGAATCTGAAATGTACTTTATTCGCTTGTTAGATGACCAGACATTTGAGTTTATATCGACATATGCCCTCGACACGTTTGAATGTGGTTGCTCTATATTGAGCTGCTCCTTCTCAGATGATGGCAATGTGTATTATTGTGTAGGCACAGCATATGTATTACCAGAGGAAAATGAACCCACGAAGGTAGATTACTGGTGTTTGTATGGGTGCTCTTTTCCCTCAAGCGGTCCATACATTTTCTTTGTCTTTGAAGTTTACTTCATCCATTTGTTACCTTCTTTGTTTGGCAAAAAAAAACGCAGGGGCGAATCCTGGTTTTTGCAGTTGAGGAGGGAAAGCTGCAGCTGATTGCTGAGAAGGAAACTAAGGGGGCTGTCTACTCCCTTAATGCTTTCAATGGCAAGCTACTGGCTGCAATCAATCAAAAGATTCAGCTTTACAAGTGGATGCTTCGGGATGATGGTACTCGTGAGTTACAGTCTGAATGTGGCCATCATGGACATATCCTTGCATTGTATGTGCAGACTCGAGGCGATTTCATCGTTGTTGGTGACTTGATGAAATCTATTTCATTGCTAATTTACAAGGTAGAAACTTCACTCAGGAAACAGTTACTATAATTGAAATCCTCCCTGCTCTTTTTCTACCTGTTCACAAGTCACCCCCTCATTGTAGTTGCATCATTTCAGTGTCGTCTTGACAAGATCATGGTAGTCTTTGGGAAGCGTTTCATTCTTATGAATGTTGGAACTTAATTAGCTTTTGTAGTTTTCTCTCTTGATAATCTGTCCATATGCGTTTGCTTTTGTCTTTAGAAGCTATTAATCGTTGGTACTCTTTTTTTTTTTTTTTTAAATTAAGAAAGATGCACAATAGAGAGGACACTCTGCTCATGTTTGCCCTGCTTTTTTGGCTCTTCAGCATGAAGAAGGTGCTATTGAGGAGCGAGCCAGAGACTACAATGCAAACTGGATGTCAGCTGTTGAGATACTGGATGATGATATCTATCTTGGTGCAGAAAACAATTTCAACCTTTTCACTGTTAGAAAGAACAGTGAAGGCGCCACTGATGAAGAGCGAGCCCGTCTTGAAGTAGTAGGTGAATACCATCTTGGGGAATTCGTCAATCGGTTCCGACATGGATCTCTCGTCATGCGCTTACCAGATTCTGAAGTGGGACAAATCCCCACCGTTATATTCGGGACTGTCAACGGTGTAATCGGTATAATCGCCTCGCTTCCCCACGAGCAGTACCTCTTCCTGGAGAAGCTGCAGACAGCTATGAGGAAGGCGATAAAGGGCGTGGGAGGATTGGGCCATGAGCATTGGAGATCATTTTACAACGAGAAGAAAACCGTAGATGCCCGTAACTTTTTGGATGGTGATCTAATTGAATCTTTCCTCGACCTTAGCCGTGCCCGCATGGAAGAAGTTTCTAGAGAGGTGCAAGTCTCTGTCGAGGAGCTTTCCAAGAGGGTTGAGGAGTTGACAAGATTGCACTAGCAGCGCCTACTCTTTGTTTCGCCTCCGTTTTGGCTTACTTTGTACATTTAGTCGTTTTCTATTGTTCTGTTGCTTCTGGCTTGGGTTTCACCGTTCGTTGCTCACCCAGCTTCCATATATTACTCCTCGTCAGTTGTATTTGTTGATTTCGGTCCCCTTGCCCTTGTTTGTTTGGGTACGGATCTTTGTAGATTAACCCTAAAACTTTTGCTTACAGGATTTTGGGAGTTTCTCACTACCACCAACTCTTCATGGGCATAATGGGCAATCCATGGGCACACTTCACATGTTAGGTTTTACTTACATATTTAGTTCTTTTAACTTTTATTTTCTTATATTATATATAATTTTATATTTTTATTGGCGATGACAATCATAGAGATTGACTAAGTGTATCCAGCTAGTCAGACCAACCTTTCAATTCAGTCAGGATTATAAATCATTATTCATCAAAGTCAAGGGTGATTATGGAATTATATTTGTATTTTTTTTTTCAAATATAGACCTTTTTTTTCTTTGATAGGATAAGTAATATATAGTCATATTATCTTTTAATAATTTCATTTTTTGATGTCATACTTGTTTTATTATAGTTGTAATAAAAATACTTCAAAAAAATCCTCCATAACGAAAAAGTAATGTGATATCACAGAAAAAATAAGGATCACTAATCTTGCGGTACAAATGCAGATGTGGAATTTTTTTATTGGCCCCATCTTTCTGGGTGGGTGGGATTCATGGTTCATACACTACAGTACTTCAGTCCTCCAAATTTTTTTTTTTTTCAATACTTTAACGGAAAGTCTCGCGGATTCGAAACACTGATAAATTAAACAAGAGTTAAATCTCGTGGAATTTAAACCCGAGACCTCTTGCAACGAGAGTAACAAATCAAATTAAATGCAAAAATCAAACACTTTCAATTATCAAATTTGTTTGAGACTTATGCGTTTACAAGCGTTCTTTTTTTTTGAAATCTTTGAAGATTACCTTATTTTTTTTAAAAAAAAATATCAATATATATAGTGGAAATCATTTCATTTTTTTATTCAATTCTCAATTTACTCCAAGATTTCTCCTAAAAGAAAATGTTTAAGGTTTATCACATTTATGGACGAGATAATATTTGACATATTAAAGGTTGGTGAGTTAAATTTTTATATCGTTTTAATTAAAAATTATCCAAAAAAATACTTGAAAAAAAAAATAAAAAAATTTCAAACAACTGTTGGGGTTGTTGGCTGACTCGGCTGTAAAAGCATCATCATCTGGCTCTTCAATTTGGTTAAAAGCCAAACCAATTGCCGAAAAACCAAAATATCATGCACGCCAAAATGAAAGCCAAATTGCCGAAAAATCTAACGGTGAACAATGCCTCATCTACTGTTTACATGGTATTCAATTTTTTTTTTGTTTCGTGTTTATGTGAATTAATTTAAAAAAAAAATTAATTTTATTAGTTAAAATCGAAAGTTTAAAATAAAAAAATTAATTTTATGAATTAATTTGATAAAAAATTTGTTCCACTACAATAAATATATGATTTATTTTTCGGCCTCAAAAGTCAAAATCCCGTTTTTTTTGTTCATTTAGGTTTTACTACTTTAATTAATTTATCTACCACTACCAGTATATTCAAAAATCTTGTCGACGGGGGATGCACAGGACCTGATTCTTCCTCATCGGAAGCTGGTACCGCGAAGTTCATTCCTCTTCTCCTTTCATGAAGTTCTTTTGATTTTTGTCTGGTTCTGTATATCTGTGAATTTGCAGATCTTTGCCATTTTTTTCCCGTCACACACAAGAAACTATTTGTCCATTTGCTTAATTTTTGCATAGTCAGATTCCATTTTACTTCCTTTCCCCTCTGAGAGGTAAAGGGCAGGTACTTTGGTATTGGGTTTTTGTGGTTGATCTTCTTTTATTTTTTTTTGTGTGTGTGGGTGATAAATGGGGTTGTAATGATGTTTAGTTATAAGCTGAAATATGCCTTCTCAGTTTCTTTTTGTTATTCATTTTGGTTGGTGGGTTTTGTGGCCCCTGCTTGATGTTGCTTATGGATTTTCATTGATGAGCCGAAATGGGTCTCCTGCTATTCATTGATTGTGTTTGTTTGTTAGATTCTTGAGCTCTTTAATGTTGCCTTAAGGAGGATACTTACTGATATAAAAGAGGAAATCGATTAGTTGAAATGTTTGTTACTTTGGTGATTATGGTTATGTCTTGTAGCTGTTTTTAGTTTTTTTCCCCTATTGGTGATTATGAAGTTTATTTGATCCTTCTGGGACAAAATTGGTCTTTTCTCATTGATAAGTCTTCTTGGGATATTTTTGTGTTGGATGATTTTCTGGTGAGAAGAAGTAACTTTAGTTTTTTTCCCCCTTCTGAAGAGAAACATTGTTAGTTGTAGTGTATGGAAAACTGAGAATTTCATGATCCAAGCCATTCTCCACGTTTTTTTGGTTGACTTGAAGAACTGGCAGCCGTAAGGCAACCAAGACGACGTGAATTCATGCTATAAGCTGTTCATTAGGAGGCCAGTGTGAGGTTTAGTTCAGGCCGTAGAATCAGATAGAGAATCACTTGTCTGTGTTCCTGTCGCCCTTAACCTTTTCTCCATCTGCTGGGAATGCGTGAGAACAGTGTGTGGATCTTTGTATTTTCCACTTCTTACTATTTGAGTTTGAAGTTTCAAATTCAAGTGCTCTTTTCTTCAGTTGCTGAAATATTGTAGTTAGGCTTGGGCTCCCCTTGTGTTTTTGCATGTCTCCCCTATACTCGTGAGCCGTTTGATGTGTCCCTTTATCCCATCCTGAACCTTGAATATAGCTTGTTCAGAGACCTGAAATTGCAATCTACTTCATCGAGCAAACCGGAGCCTTGGATGGTCCAATAATGTTGCAAGCATGGACCAAAAAGCCCTTAAATTTAGCTCATTCATGTCACATAACATCCTGAATATGTGCAGAATAAAATGATTATTTGGATGCTTCTGTGGTGGTTTTTTTGTAATCACAAGATTGCTGAGATGACATTAAATTGTATCCTATTGCAGGAGTTGCTCTTCAGCAGTAAAGGAGGAAAGTGTTTGGAGTCGATTGAAGTGATCTGCAGTTGGCAGTAGTGCGATTAAAAATGGCTTTTGACCCATTGGTTTGGTACTGCCAGCCAGCAGAAAATGGTTTGTGGGCGAAAATCGTGGATAACGCATTTGGAGCTTACACGCCTTGTGCTACTGACACGATTGTGATTTGCATATCCCATTTGGTTCTTATGGCTTTCTGCTTGTATCGGTCGAGGTTAATTAGAAGGAACTTCAAAGCTCAGAGGTTCTCTTTGAGGTCAAAGTTCTACAATTACATGCTGGCTTTGTTGGCCGGTTATTGTGCAGCCGAGCCTCTGTTCAGATTAGTCATGGGTATTTCAGTTTTGAATCTGGATGGGGAAACTGGCCTTACTCCTTATGAGGTAGATCTTTCATTCACTTACCAATGCTTCATTGCTTTTCTTTGCTGCTTGTACACTAATAAGATAGATTTCTCTCTATCTTTACCTTCATGATCTACAGGAATATACTGTTTCATTTTTCATGTTTATTGTGTTTTACTCTGTTATATGACTCAGACTAGATAATTGGCTCTCTGTAGTAGAAATCGCCAAAAATATCAAATATCTTACCACCTTTCATAAAAATGTCACATCTATCATCAACTTTTGTGTTAAATTTATTTTTCCTCTTTTTTTATGTCAATTATTTTGTCAACGAAATTGTAGCCTAATCTAAGACACATGAGCTATAGTTGAGGTTCTCATTGTATAGAATCATCTCATATCAATCTTATCTTAGTCTTTTTGGGCATTATTTATAGGTTATATAGATTGAATTTTATTTGATTTGGTCGATGAAACTAATATTTGATACTAAAATTAAAGGATAGAATAGATTGACACATAATTAAAGCTGAGAATAAATTTGACATTTTCTGAACATGTTTACCATCTTAGCAGCGGTGAGCTTTGGAAGGGAATCTACTTCTCCTCCTTCCAAAGACTAAAGAGTAAACCTTGCATTCATTCTCTAAGGATTAACAAGGTTAGAAATAGGCTATAGGCTAGACTGCAGGGAGAGAAGGAAGTAGCTTTACTTTCACGACTAGCAGTACACCCACTGAAAGAGATGCAAATCAAAAGAAAACTCCAACTCTATCTAGTGAAGGTTTAGGCTTTCTTTGCCTCGGACAAGCATTTTTCTTTCCTTGCATCTCCTAATTTTTCTTTTGCTAGATGAAGAAGGTATCAGACTATTTAATGGCTAATTCAAGCCAGTCTAGTAGGCATCACTTTCTATCGGAACCATTAGCCTCGCCTGTCATCTACCAGAAAAAACTAGGAAGACAAGAGAAAGCAACTGCCCCTTGACCTAACAAAGACACTGACCAGCCTAATCGAGATTCGAAGAGAAAAATCCCAAGACATATTTTGGCACTAAAGTATGGTCTTCAGAGAATCGTTAAGACATAGAGGATGACCTTCCTCAGTCATTGGCAAAGTACCCTTTTTCCACCATTCCTTAAACTTATGCCATAGCGCTCAGTGAATTCGAACCACCAAACAAGCCACTTCTGCTTGAATGCTCCGATGTTGGAACTGTGAGGAAATGAATTCTCGCATTGATTCATTTATAGCAAAGAAGAACATTTATAAGATAATACAAGCAAGAGGATTCCTAAAAATAAGGAAACAAACTAATCCTCAGAATCTCTGATTATCTCTTCCTGATTTGGAGAGGAAATATTCTGTTTTGATGCTTGATCCAGATTCTATGCAGTTGGCGGTGCGGCTAAGGCTTGTGCTACAGTAGGTGCTCTCACATCCCCCCTCAAGATCACAGTCGGGGCGTCCCAGACCATGAGCTTGGATCTAATGAAAACAAAATGAGAAGCTGGCAGAGATTTGGTAAAGATGTCCACGAGCTGGGCAGCCGCGGGAACATGGACAATGCGGAGAATGCTAGCCTGAACGAGGTCCCGAACAAAGTGCACATCAACGTCAATATGTTTGGAGTGGCTATGAAACACCGGACTGCGAGCGAGATGGATGGCACTCTCATTGTCACAATAGAGCACCAGGGGGTTGGAGAGAGAGATACCAAGATGACGAAGGAGATGAAGAAACCATTGGATTTCTGCAGCGGTGGAGGCGAGAGCGCGATACTCCACCTCGGAGTTGGAACGGGACACCGTTGTTTGCTTCTTGGCACCCCAGGAGATGAGGTTAGGCCATAGAAAAATTGCAAACCCAGTAGTGGACCATCTAGTGTTGGGACAACCGGTCCAATCCGCATCGGAGAAGCAGCGAAGAGAGAGCTGGGCGGATGAAGTGAAATGGAGGCTCATGGTGAGAGTCCCTTTGATATAACGTAAGATGCGTTTGGCAGCTTCGAGATGAGCTTCTGTTGGACTTTGCATGAATTGGCAGACGTGATTCACGACGTAGGCAATATCTGGACGGCTTAAAGTGAGGTATTGTAGAGAGCCCACAAGTTGCCGATAGTAGGAGGGGTCGGGGAGAAGTGGAGAACCAGCCCGCGAGAGATGAATACCAGCCGCTAAGGGTGTTTTTACGGGTTTGCAGACGCTGAGCTGAAACTTGTCTAATATTTGAAGGGCATAGCAGGCTTGAGACAAGAGAAGAGTGGAGGGCGTCCGGGTGACCTCCATTCCCAAAAATAAATGCAACTCCCTGAGGTCCTTTATAGCAAATGCAGCTGAGAGGCGTTGGATGAGGCTATTGATAGCGCAGCTGAGCTGCTGGTGATGATCAAGTCATCCACATAGATGAGCAGAAGAATGTAGTGGGAGCCAGGACGTCAAATAAAGACGGATCACGGGGACTGGCGTGGATGCAAAGTTGAAGTAGAGACGAGGTGAATTTGTGGAACCACGCGCGAGGAGCCTATTTTAGGCCGTAAAGAGCCTTATGCAGACGACAAACATTACTAGGTCGGGCAGGATCAACAAAGCCCGCGCGTTGTTGAAGATAAACTGTTTCACGGAGGTCACCATATAAAAAAGCGTTCTTTATGTCCAGTTGCCTAAGGGGTCAACGGAGAGAGACGACAAGAGATAGAATAAGCCGGATGGTCTCGTCCCGTGTTTCACAACCGGGCTGAATGTCTCATGATAATCAAAACCCGGGCATTGATTGTAGCCCTTGGCAACTAAACGGGCCTTGTAGCGATCCACTGTACCATCAAATTTTAGCTTGACCCTGTAGACCCATTTGCTGCCAACAACGTTCATGGACGGATGAAAGGGGACGAGAGACCAAGTCTTATTTTTGAGAAGAGCTTGGTATTCATCTTCCATGGCGGTGACCCAACATGGATCAGAGGCGGCAACTTTGTATGAAGTGGGGATCCGGAGGAAGAGCATCAACTGTGGCCAAAAGTAACTGAGGCAGTGGATGACGGGTAGAATAAAGGGCTTTGGGTCGGCGGGTGCCATCCCTGCTTCTGGTAACCATTGGGTGGACAGAGGTGGAGGGCTGAACTTGTACTGGATTTGGAAGAGATACTGGAGTAGTTGGTGCGGTAGCAGCTGGAGCAGCGAGTGGTCCGTCAGACTCGACAAGTGCTGGAGGATCTGCGGCTGGAGGATCTGCTGCTGGAGGTGTCGCGGCAGTGGTTGGGGCAGCACTGTGAGCCGCAACTGGAGGATCAAAAGAAACTTTGTTGCGCCGCTGGTAAACAATTGGGGGTTCGGGCCGATTCAGCGGGAGAGGGCATGACGAAGAGGCTGGTCCTTCTGCACTTTGAACGAGCCTGGCCGTGGACCAAGCAGTGAAGGCCGGTGAGAGAAGGATGTCTCGTTGAAGGAGACGTGGCGGGAAAGGTAGATCCGCCCTGTTGACGGGTCGAGACATCGATAACCTTTGTGTTGGGTGGAGAAGCCCAAGAAAATACAAGAGACGCTCTTGAAGTCCAATTTCCCTCGTCCAAATGGTTGTAGATACGGATAACAGATACACCCAAATACACGAAGCAAAGAATAATCTGGTGGAGCCCCCAATAGCACTGCATATGGAACACGACCGGAGAGGGATTTGGAAGGAAGTCTGTTGATGAGGAATGTTGCTCTAGAGAATGCATAGGACCAATAGTTGCGCTGGAGATGAGCGTGAGCAAGTAGAGTGAGTCCGGTTTCAACAATGTGACGATGCTTTCTCTCGACAAGTCTATTCTATTCTGGTGTTCTCGGACATGACATAATATGTGAGATTCCTTCTGCATTAAAAAATGATTGGAGAGCAGAGCAAATATATTCCCTGCCACCATCTCTCTGAACAACTTTTACGATAACATTATATTGCCGACGAATAAAATTTAGGGATTTAATAAATATGCTAGATACCTCAGATTTGAGCCGCATAGAAAATAACCACGTAAAACGGAAACATTCATCAATAATACTTAAGTAGTACCGATAACCATTAATAGAGACGACCGGGGACAGGCCCCACATGTCACTATGTAAAGTGTGAAACAGAACAGTTAAATAAGAACACCTTTGAAATGGCAATTTGGATGTTTTGCCTAATTGACAACTGGAATATAGATGTTTATTAATAGTACTATGCAACCTTAAATGAGGGGAGAAAAGTTGTAAGGCGCGTGACGAAGGATGCCCAAGCCGAGCATGCCAGAGGTTGACATCCTCTTTATTATGCTGAAAACAGACAGTATGTGGCCGAGGTCCAGGAGGAGATCCTAGCCGATAGAGAGCACCATCTCTAGCCTTGGTGAAGAGAATTCTCCCGCTTTGTACATCCTTCACAAGAAAGCCCCAAGGCTAAAAGATAAAACATTGATTGTCTTCTGTAAATTTTGAAACACGGATTAAATTTTTCTGAATTTGTGACACGATGAGAACGTTCTCTAATTAAATGGAGGGAGTTAGGGGGACGATGCTGGTGAAAATGATAGGTAAACTGGAACCATTGCCCACAATAATGCGATCAGATCTAGTATAGGAAGTGGTACCTTTGGTTAAAGAGTTATCTGGTGTCATATGATGGGACACACCAGTGTCCGGATACCAGGAAACATCACTGGGATCGAAAATCTGAAGGGCGACAAATGTCTGCGCACCATTAGCAGATGAGATAGAGGGTGGGGCTTCACACATTAGCTTTGTGATTTGGATGCCCGCACTTATAACAGTAAACAGAGCTAGAATCACCAACAATAGGGGCTGCACGAGTGGGGTTGCGACCACCACGGGAGGAAGTACCACGACCATGGCCACGAGCACTGTGCCGACCAAAAGCAGCACCACGGCCAGAAACACCACGACCATGTGAGTAAAAGTTGTGATTAGGTTGCGGTGGAGGGACTGGGGATGCAACGACAAGTGCAACAACAGGTAAGGAAGCAGTCCGATTTGCCTGGAGGTGGAGGCGCTGCTCAATGTCAGCGATAGTGGCTGCCACCGAGTCCAAGGAAGGAAGAGGGTTGGCGAGGTGGATAGCAACCACAACGGAGTCATATTCAGAAGGGAGTCCAGCCAGGATGAGAAAGATAAGGTCAGTGTCACTAATCGGGTCGCCGACAAGAGCTAACGTGCAGGATAAGGCGCGAGCATGATGAATGTAAGTTGTGACATAGAATTCTCCTTTGGTGAGGGAATGGAGCTTATGTTTCATGAACTGAATACGGGCAGGACTGACGCCGCCATAAAGAGTGTCCAGAGTGAGCCAGATTTCGTGAGTGGTGGTACAGTGGACAACTTGTAAGAGAACGTCATCAGAAAGCGAGAAAGCAATCCAGACGAGAACCATTTGATCAAAGATGTAGCCAAGAGGCAATGTCCGCCGCTGCAGCTGAATCAGCGGGACGAGCGATGGTTCCATCGACTAGCCCGAGTAGGCCATGGCACCGGAGGACAGGCAACACTTGCATTTTCTAGACGATAATTGGTTGTGGCAAGCTTGGAGGAGATCTCCTGGCTGATGGTCTTGACAAGAGGCAGGGTAGGAGGGGAAGCCGGGGTATTAGTGGAGGATGGGGTCTCAGTGGCCATGGGGGAAGTAGAGTGGGGAAGGAAGAAGAACAGTGTCGTCGGAAAAAATTGCTCCTGTTACAGCTCTGATACCATGTGACGAAAAGAATTCTCGCATTGATTCATTTACAACAAAAAAGAATATTTATAAGATAATACCAGCAAGAGGATTCCTAAAAATAAGGAAACAAACTAATCCTAAGAAAATCTGTGATTATCTCTCCAGATTCTGTGCAGTTGACAGTGCGGCCAAGGCTTGTGCTGCAGTAGGTGCTCTCACAGGATCTAGTCTCTGGATCCGAACCTTGATTATCTGAGCATCGTATATATAATATAGTCATAAGCCCTCGGGATATTGTTCACATGATAACCACAAGCTTATATGGGATGGTCCATATTAATCAGTGTTCTAAAAATCGGCCTGGGCGGCCCCCGAGCGCCTCGATTAAGGGCTAGATGCCATAATTAGGCGCTAGGCGGGCTATGCGGAAGCCTAGGTGGGTAGGTAGGCCTAGGATTAAAAATAAATCCTACTTAACTTAATATAAACCTATCTAATTAACGAACCTAATTTAATAATTTGGTACTAATTAGGAATTATGGTTGACTACTTATCTAATAATTTGGTACTAATTAAGTTTCACTTTATTCACTAGTTCATTGCTCATTGGTACTATTTAATTTCTCTATCTCTATTTTTTTAGGTTTATTATAGATGATGAATGTTAAATGTTTTTATTTTGAATGTTATTTGATATTTTGTTTTACTTTTATTTACTTTGTTTTACCTACCCAGATTTTGAGGGATAAGAGGAAAAATATTATTAAAAAAATAAAAAAAATCACCTAATCTCTAGGTTCCGATTAATCCCCCTAGGTCCTAGGCACCTCTTGGCCTCTTAACTTGCGCCTAGCGCTTTTTAGAACACTGATATTAATTGCATATCACTTCTTTATAGAATAAAGATGGAATATCTTTGAACAGAGAAGTAGAAGGAAGTATTCAATACTCTATTTGAGATGTTACACTTGGAAAAAGAGGTACACCAACATAACTCATTTGAAATTGAACAACCGAACAAGAGAAACAACATATATAAGTGGGCGCCCTTGTTCCATTTCATGGCAGGCGAGGATAAAGTAAAAAAAAAAAATCAACTTTGAGATACTTAAAATGTTTCTAGTTCCCCTCTGAGTATGTTGGTTGGAAAGAACTTGTCATATAATATGGTGCGATGATTAAAATGCACTTCTATTTTATATTAGCATGACCTGTTTTGATCTGGTACATTGCTATTCATTTGATTTTCCTGTTCTCAGACAGTTTCACTTGGTATTCAAGCTCTTGCATGGTGCTCTATGCTGGTGATGATTGGTTTGGAAACACAAGTATACATTCGTGATTTGCGATGGTATATAAGATTTGCGGTTATTTATACTTTGGTCGGTGATGCTGTCATGTTTAATCTCGTGCTTTCTGCTAAGGAGTTCTACAGCAGGTCAGTTCTTTGTTTTTCCTTTCATATACATTTGCTCAGTCACCGTGCTACTTTTCCCGTCCAGTCAAGCTTTTCCATATATTAAAGCAACTAAAATGGGGCAATAAGTCTTCAGGAAAACACTAGGGATTCAAGGTTTCATAACAATAATGTGCAAGCTTGAGCTTCCCTTCTTTGTGGCATTCCATTACAACATGCATAGACAAAGGTTCTGTAGAATTTACTCCATACATTCTCTAAGCTATGAATTGCTGTCTCTTGCATTACATCCTGTCTCTCTCCTTGAAGTTTATTTCCATACAACCTTCTAACTTGATCCATTTTGTAATTTGTTTTGCTTCTCTTCTTTTCTGCTATAATTTTCATGTTGCTATTGTTCAACTTTTTTTTGCCTTATTTTGTATGAACCAAATTGGAATGCCTGAAGAATGCAATAACATGAATAGGTTAAAGAGGTTCATGTCCATCTGGATGAGTTTGGAAACAATTTAATTGGTAAAGGAATTACTGGTTGAGGTTTAGATCCAAAGCATCTGCTCTAGTTTTGGTGAAAAAATGTTGATAGCCTATTTTTGTGTTACGTAATGGAGAGTCATTTTATCTTTTTGCAGTTCGGTGCTGTATCTCTACTTCAGTGAGGTCCTCGCACAGGTTCGTATTGTCTTGCTTCTTTTGTACAATACACATTAGCTTTCTGTTATGCATTAGTATTACTGGTTGTAAGCGAATTTCTTTCTATGGCAGTAGTTTTAAGAATTCTCTGTAATTGACAGATAATAGTTGGTTGTTTGGAGATCTTAGATGCTCTATAAAACGGTAAACTCTTCTGATTTCGTAGGCAAACAATGCCTTTGATTCATACTGCATAGGAATGGCCACTGGCCTTGTATTTATAAAGGGGCCTGTGGTTAAGGCAGTTTCCTTTGTCCCTCAGCAGTTCTTATCCTACCTGCCTTGGCTTGTTTATGGAAACCATTGCCAATACCCAACCACTAAGCTGAGGATTAGTCCATCAACCACCCAGCTGAGCATTAGTCCATTGCATGATCCTACATGCTGGCTTGCCTTCAGCCAGAGTCAATGTGCCAACCGGTAGGCAGTCATCCAAGCTGCAACTTGCTTGTCATCCCTCCAAGCATGTTCCCTTAGGGAATGCTCACCCAGAACACTCCAAACTGTTGCCATTCCTTTGACACACTGTTGTGTCAACCAAGTCTTGCCATCAAGACTATGCCATGACTCACCTCATGGCTCAGGGTTGTCCATTGTTCACCCTCTGTTTCACTGGGTGTACTCCATAACCAAGGGTCTGGTCATATCCCTCTTCATGACTAAGGGATGTCACCATCATGCCACCATCAACCATGCACCACCAAGTATCACTCAGTTTGTGGCTCACAGTTGCCATGTTGTGAGTACAATTAACGCATCCATTTTGAAAAAGGAAAGGACAAAATAATATGACAGTAACAATAGAGTAGCAGCTCATTTGCTTAAGGTTTGACTCATTCTCTGTACTCCTATCTGCAATTGACTAAACCAATCTACAATTGACTCAACCGATCTGCAATTCACGCAAGTATTTAAATTGAGTTGAAATATGACTTTTCTGATGCTGGAAGATCAGCAACTATGGGCTTTTGTATTGTAGCTGTCTTCTTAGTTTTAAATGCTGAGCAATCTAATCTTATTTTTCCTTGTACTAGGCTCTATTTGGGATCCTTTTGTGTGTGTATGTTCCTACTCTGGATCCTTATCCTGGGTACGTGCCAGTGATGGATACTCTGGACGACAGTGCTGAATATGAAGAACTTCCTGGAAGGGAGCAAATTTGTCCAGAGAGATATTCGAGCTTACTTTCCAGTGAGAGAGCTGTTTTTAAAGCTTTCTTTTATTTGTTTCTTTATTTTAGATTTAGGACTTTTAATTTTGGATGAAATTTCGAAATATACTTTCATTATGTGCCTCTTATTATATTGTCCACCACTTGCCTATCACAAGGCTTGTAGCATGATATCGACAAGTCATGGACCTGTTAGTAAAGTACAAGATGGGTAGTAATTGGCGGTACTTATGTATTAGTATTATTTGGGGGATATTCCAAAAGTATGGTAGACAGTTTGTACTAAACAAATGGGATTTTATTTAAAACAAGTACATAAACTTATTAGAAAGACATCCATAATAGCATCAGTTCAACATTTTGAAAAGTTTTCATTTTTTGAACAATTTATTTGCTATGGGGCATGATTGTGGAAATAGTGAAAATCATAGAACTTTCATCTTAGGTGGGATACGACATTCTTTTAGAAGAACAAAAGGGAAAAAGACTTTTAGAGATGATTGACTTCATTTTCTTTACTGTGGTAGAGATCTTCTTTTCATGGATGAACCCTCTATTGAAGCTTGGTTATAAAAGACCCCTGACGGAGAAAGACATATGGAAGTTGGACACATGGGATCAGACTGAAACTCTATATAGCAAGTATGCCTAGTTTTTCTGTTAGCTTTATGGAGCCAAACAACTGAACAAGTGTCTAGTATTCCTTGAATTTGCATTTTTTGTGCCTTGATTATGTTTATGAGAATCATTACTTACTGTTATTGATAGGTTCCAGAGGTGCTGGGTTGAGGAATCTAGTAAGACAAAGCCATGGCTATTGAGAGCAATAAATAAAAGCCTGGGAGGAAGGTATGATAGATAGGTTTTCTTTCTTGGATTGCCCTGCCTGGCAAGCTTTCCTCTAAAAGTACAGTATAATATCCTCTACTAATTATTTGTTTGAATTGTTGATTTTTTTTTTCCTTTTGCAGGTTTTGGTGGGCAGGCTTCTGGAAGGTAAGAATTCTAATCATACTATGTCAAAGGATATCACTAAATCTTAGGATTTGTGCAACACAAGGTTCATTGATGGAGATGGAAATAGTAACTACTATTAAGTAGAAAGATTTTCCCATCTATGTTTACATCGACGGTAACTTTCATTCTTATTGAGGAACACACTCCACCACAAAGTCAAACTTATGGTACGAGGTTGAAGAATTTGTATAATACTTCAACACGTTTCTATTCTACCACAAAGCTCAAGCTTATGGTTTGAGGTCCAAGAAGTGGTTTTATACTAAAACAATACTAACTCCCTGCTCTGCATTGATGTGTTTTATCATATTATTTGTTGTGCCATAAGTTAGGTAGGTAGCTCTAGGAGCGACAGGTCAAAAAGCGAGTTCATGTGGTCATGATGCCGTGACAAATTCATGAACCTGAAGGAGCTTGCTATGCTAGTGACTTAGTTGAATGTTAATTTCTTCTAGGCCTATTTATTAGTCAAGTAGCTAGCATGTTGGACTTGGACCTTGTAGATAAAATGATTAAGAAGCCTTCGCTACTAAGTGGAGCTAGGAACAAGATAAAACTAGTCCAACAAACTAGCATGACATAAAATAACTACAAGCCCAAGCCCAATATTCACAATATTTCCCCTCAAGTTGGAGCATAGATGTTAATCATGTCCAGTTTGTTACAAATATACTCTAACATGATTTTCAGAAAAAGGCTTAGTCAGAATGTCACTAAGCTGCTCGCTTGTCTTCACATGGTTCAATAAAAAATTTACTGCGCTTTAACTTTTCTCTCACAAAGTAACAGTCAATCTCGATATGCCTTGTTCTCTCATGAAAAAATGGATTAGAAGTAATGTGGATAATAGACTGACTATCACAACACAACTGAGCGGGCCTTGGGATAGGATACTCCAACTCATCAAACAACTGACGAAGATAAGTGACATTACTAGTCAAATGGGCTAAAACACGATATTCAGATTCAACACTTGATCTAGCGAAGACAGATTGTTTCTTGCTCTTCCATGAAACCAGGTTACCACCAACAAAAACACAATAGTCACTAGTGAATTCCAATCAAAGGGTGAGTCAGCCCAATCTGCATCAGACAAAACCCTCAATACGCCTATGATTATAGTGACTATAGAGCAACCCTCGACTAGGATTTCCCTTGACATACCAGAGAATATGCACAGTTATTTCTCAGTGAGGAAGTCGAGGGTCTGACATAAATTGAATCATCACACTGAAAGCAATTTCGAGATGAGTGATGGAAAAATAGTTCAGTTTGCCCACCAAATGCCTATACTTATCTCAATCATCTAGCACGACACCCTCTGCACGCAAAAGTCTCATTCATACCAGGAAGCATCGGGAAGTCACTTGGCTTAGCACCAAGCATGTCAATATCTTGCAGTAAGTTCAAAGCATACTTGTATTGAGATAAGAAAATCTCATACTTACACCGAGATATCTCAATCCTCAGGAAATACCTTAAAGACCTAAGGTCTTTCGTCTAGAAATGACTCTGAAGGGACGTGTTCAAGGAAGCAATCCCTCTGTTATCACTGTCGGTGATAATAATATCATCAATATACACCACAAAGAAAACGCAACATCACTAGAATGCCGATAGAAAATTGAATGGTCTTTAGCTGACCACTGTAGACTAAACTCTAAAATCACATAACTGAACCGCCTAAACCATGCTCAAGGGGACTGCCAAAGGCCATATAAGGATTTCTTCAGATCACACACATGCCCATATTTCCCCTGAGCAACGAACCTAGGAGGTTGCTCCACATATACCTCCTCAGTCAGGTCATCATGAAAAAAAAAAAACATTTTTTACATCAACCCGATGCAAAGGCCAATGATAAGAGGTAGTCGAAGAGATCAAGAGGCGAACAGAGGCCATATGAGCAGGGTGGCAAGGAGATGCAGAAAAATAAGCCGCCGAATGAGTGGAGTGCATATATGGAGCCGAAGAAGGCTAAGCCTAGCAGAAGCAGGAGAACAGTCATCCCTGAGTGTGAAAAGAGTCCATCCTAGAAGAAGTCACATAGGCAGACCAAGGAGCAGAAGGTCGACTATGTACCTTGAAGCACCGATCTCAAAAATGACCAGAGGTCTTACAATAAGAGCATACAAGTCTGCCATTAGGAATAGAGGTGGCAGTATTGGAAGGGCGACCATGGAGCAGATAGCAGGCCTCAACGACGTGGTCGGGACGTTGACAATGAGTGCAAAATGGGTGGTCTCCCTCTCGACTACGGCCACGACCACGGGGTCTGCTAGAACTAGCAAGAGCGGCCCAATCACTAGTATGAAATTCAGAATCAGGAGATGGCCGAATAGCTCTATTGGCCTTAGAGAAGGCCTCAGACAGTGATGTTTCTTTGCTAGCTAGTATCTAAGAGCGGACAGAATCATAAGACGGTGGCAGAGCACTCAAAAAAGATATAATGGCCAATTGGTCACGCTGTTGCTGCATTGTTGTCATATTGGCGGTAATGGGCATGATGACATTGAACTCCTCATATTTCTTCTGGGCATCAAGACATTGAACTCTTCATAGGTCTTCTTAAAGGAAGCAAATAACTCACCAAGGGTGGTGTGGACTCACCAAACTGAGGACGAAAAAAGGATTGAGATACATCATTAAACCTATTTATATTGTCCTTTCCAGAATACAGTAGAGTCAAATACCCTCAAATCTCTTTCACAATAGTTAAATGAGTCACAAGATCAGTAATAGAAGGGTCCATAGAGTTAATGACGCGAGTGTAGAGGCGAGCATCTGCTCTAGCCTAGGCCTTGGAAAATAATTGGCCACAGTCAAGTGATCCTCTAACTCAATGCCAAGGATACTAATCTCAACTTGTCTGCATCATGGAAAATAATTGGCCTCACTCTAACGAGTTTCAGTAATCTTAGTAGTGGTCGAGACATACTCAAAAGAGGTCTTCTTAGCCTCGTCAGTCATAACTTAAATGATCATGATAATAAATACCAAAACACACAGATGGGCAACAGACATGAGCTGAAAAGAAACCTTAAACAAATATCCATAGGCGAGTACTCAAACTAGAGAGTGAAACAATCTCAAGTATACACGGAATCACAACAATAACTAAGAGAAGGAAATCCACCAATCATAGAGCATTCTCCATGTAGAGCCATAGGAATACACTCACCGAACCAATAACATAGAAATCAGATCGTTGAACAAGGCAAACCAGGGCGAAAATGAAGGCATATGCTTCTAGCATAAGAGGAAGAAAGGTCTAGGATGAGTCTGGTCCGGAGCTGGCATTGGCGCTTGCACCGTAAGACGGCACGTGGGAGTCACGCGTCGAAGAGTGAGGAGGCACGTGTGGCGGTGGAACGAAAAAATGCTCAAGAGGAATGTAGATCTGGAGGTGTTCTTCCACCCTATGTGATCAGATCATGAGAAAAATGCAGTGTTTTAAAAATTGGGCTAGGCAGACCCCTTAACACAACGAGTAGAAGCTAGGCATTGCTCTAGACGGGAAAAAATTAAAAATCAAAGCTTCGATTTTTACCCACAATCTAGAAAATTAGTCCATTAAATTGATGAGTAAGGGGAAAAGGGAGTAGATTTAGGTTTTTACTTAACGATTCAAGTTGGAACGAGCTTGAATCGCCAGATTTCGCTGGACTTCTCCCTCGCAGATCTACTCTTCGTCGTCGTTCATTGCCCCTCGCCGTGGCTTCGTGCGTCTCGCACGCGGTCGTCGGTGACCGCCACCGTGGCTCGTTGGGCTTCCTATCTCCATGCCATCACCGGTCGTCTATGATGAGGGATGTCGGGGAAGGGGAGTAGAGCGTAGAGAGAGAGAGACGTGAGGTAAAGAGAGAGAAAAGGAAAAGGAAAAGGAAGAGAGAAGGAAATGAGAAGAGAAAGAAAAGTAAAGAAGAGAGAGAGGCGGGAAGAGAAAGAAAAAGAAGAGGCGGCTTATACTAGTAGCAAAAATATAAGGAACTAGCGTTATGGGCAGGAACTAAGGTTATGGGCATTTTAGTAAATAGGCAGAAATTAGGATAAAAGAATAAGAAAAAAGGAATATATATATATATACACACACACATGGTTGTCAAAATCGCGTTTTAACGCGTAAAATCGTACGTTTTTACGACTTTAATTTGACAAAACGTGTTGAATCGTATACAAACTCGTTTTTTAGTAAAATCGGAGTAGAATCATAAAAACGTTAAAATGTAAGGTAAAATCGTAAGGTAAAATCGGTACAATGGTAAGGTAAAATCATTTTCTTAAAAAATTGATAGATTTTTTCCAAGAAAACAAATTGTTTTTAGAGAACCTTTTTTTCATTTATATTGTGATCATTTCAAAGTGCTATTTAAACTAAATTTTATAACTTTGATATTTTTTTATATATTTTCGCTATTATATTTCTCACTAAATCTTATATATTATGGATCCTTTTAGTGATAGTTGTGTTATTATGAAGTTATAGGTGTAAACATACTGATAACAGTTATCGCATATGATATTATGATATGTAATATCCCTTCATATAAAATATTTTACCATATTTGAGTTAGTAGGTAAAATCTTACGATTCTAAATTCCGTTTTTACGATTCGTTTTCATATACCCTTTACCGAGTATATCTAAAAAAGCGTTTTTAACAAACTTGGCTGCAACCACCCCATTATACATATACCTAACGTGGTTTATGATTTTAATAGGATATCACAAATCGTATGATGTCACATTATAAGAGAAATTGATGAAATCAACAGATGATATTAAAATTCAATCAAAAGTTAATAGAGCCGACGCATTTTAAATTTATCCCTCTATTGGTTATCCTATCTGAAAAAAAATAAGGCTCTCATTGTTTACCTCTCTCTTTTCCCCTTCACATCACATCATATAATATTACACAATTCATAATTTATTTTTCTTTTATATCTTACTATATAATTTATCAAATATAAAAATATTATAGTCAAAATTCATAATTTTTTACACTGATCAAAACGAGTCGAATGTTGATATAATTTTTATTTTTTATTAAAAAATTATATAAAATGCATGGCATGACACGGGCATCATGCACATGAATAATTTTTATGAGAATAAATAAAATTATATGGATGTTCACCGTGTCAACGACACGGGCAATTTCTAGTGTGTATGTGTCTATATATATATATGTGTGATGACCCACTCTTTTTCAGCCGGATTTGACTCTTAGTTGGTTTTTCGTGATATGGTTTTTATTTCGAGTTCGAGGACGAAACTCCTTTAAGGGGGAAAGGGTGTGATAACCCGTCCCGGCGGGACCGGTTATCATTGTTTTTGCCGGTTTAATTATTATTTATTTTTATTGGGTTTTTTGAGCTCGATAATTATTATTTTATTTTGTTTTGCGCTCGAGATTTATTGGTTATAAATATGGATTTATATTATTGTTATGATTGGTATTATTATTATTTTTGGCACCGTTTTATTATTTTATTGATTACTTATATTTATTAATGTTAATTATTTATTATTATTATTATTTTAATATATATATATATATATATATATATATATATGTATGTATATGTATATGTATATGTATATGTATATGTATCGTCGATTAGTTTGGACCATTGCTATTTTTATTAAGAGGATTTATTGGACGATGAGAATTGTTTCAGAGTACGTTTTATTTTTGGTGTCGCGTATGATTTGTTACGAGTTTTATAAAAGTTCTTATTTACACTTTGTGACTTGGTGAACTCCGTTTTTATTTTAACCGAGTTTGTTTTTCCTCAAAACTTCTACCTTAGCTCATTCGGGTGGAAGCGGGAGCGACAAAGTTTTATTTAACGGTTTCGGATGGATTCTTTTTAAAATGAATTAAAAGATGTGGAAAGGACTGATTTGCCCTTGTGGTATTTATTTTGAAATTAGTGCATCGGTTATAGAAACCCCCCATTTAATTCCTTGGTTTACTCCTCATAAGTTTCACAATCCTTCATTACCTTTTTCTCTCCCCCGTAACTTCCCATTTGGCCATTCTTTGCTCTCTGGCTCTCCACCGTCTCTTCCACTCTTCCTTCCTCGTGGGCAGCGGACGGCAGCAGGGAGGAGGCGACGACAGCGGCGGCGACGTGGTGCTCGCCGGCAGGGGGAGGAGTGGACCGTTGTCCTCGTGTGTGAACGGGAAGTCGCCGTTGACAGAGTTGATCGGTTTCTTCTCCCACCGTCGTCGTTCTCGGATAAAGGTATAGCTTTTATCCTCTTCATCGCTTTGTCTTCGTGGGCTTTGTATGCATGATACGTTGGTTGGGTTGTGATGGATCGGTGGTTTTGTTTGTGGTTGTTGACGGTGTCGGCATCGGTTCTTTTTGCCGTTGTGCATGGAGTCGGTTCATTATGATGCATGAAAATTTGATGTGTTGTGGTCCTATGTCTCTGGATTGTAATAGCATGGACAGAATGAGAATCGCATGCTCGTAAAATTTATGATGAATTGTTGAGTGGATGCAAGACGTGAAACCGGACTGTTTCTGCCGCCTAAACTAAAATACGAAACTGTACATTTTATTGAATGCTAAAAATCTTAGGTTCATACAGTGGGTGGATCTATGAATCTAGGTACTAACCCAATTGACGGAATTGGATTCCGATGTGTGAGCTAAAAGATACAGCCATTATCATGGGAAAGGTCGGGATGGCATGAACTGGGGGGCAGACCTACTGTTTCGTTTAAACTGTACGGATTGGCTGATCCTAAAAATATGAGGCCTATACGTATGGGTATATATATGACTTAGGGTCCTATAGGAATTGGCGGCGATCGATTTCGATCACCGAGTAAAAAGATATGACTGTTTCCGTAAAAAGTGTCGAACCAGTGAACTGTAGGGGAAGATTTGACTTGGTGGACGTTTTTCTCTAATTTTCACTTCTGGACTCACATTTTTGGCTGAAATAGAACTTGTGGATATAGGTGTTAACTTTCATATGACTCTGGATTCGTAATTTTTGAAGTTAAAATGATTAAGTTATGTTCGTTACGGTGACAGACATCTAAACTGTTTTGCGTGGAATTGGACCGTCGGTTTGGGTAAATTCTCGTCGAGTCTGTGTCGCATCCTAGGCGTCCTAAGGAGTTGTTAGGAGGGTCCTTAGGTCTTGGTTGCATGTTTTACATGAGTTAGAGTTGTTTGGTGATTGTTATCCATGTGTTAGATTTGTTAGGTGAGGACGTGATAGTCTATGGTATCCCGTAGCTTGTGGATTCCTGTGCTTGGAATTCTAGCGTATTCAGGTGAGGGGTGTACACTTATCCTTCCTTTCTCATCTTCTCCGTTGGCCATGTTTACCGTTGATTATATCACCTCCTTGTTTCTCTTCACGCACATTTCATGCCTTGTGCTTATTTATCGTCCACACTTGTATTATTGTGATTTAAAGTATGCTGTGATTTCTATTTGACTTTCATTATAAGGCATGCTTCCTTCTGGCTTTGCTTCGGCCTTATAAGTTTTGAATGTGGACTTTTGTCACACCCCACCCTGGGTGGACCGACGCACGCCCCGTGAACCCCAACTCACGGACCGTACAAGCCTAAACCCAACCAAACCAACGGTCCATCTCAAAGCAAAGCAACAAGGTCTAAATCAAAGGAGTCTCCAACTAGCAGACCGAAGGGTAAATCAACCCATGTAGGTGAACATGAGCATCAAATCAAAACTCTAAACATGAGAGTCTAAATCATGAATCATAAATGCAGAAGACAAATCTCAATCACAATCATGTGAACATCAAAACTCTAAGTACTCAAGTCAGCTAAAATGCTACAATCCATAAGAGTACTATAATCAAAATGAAAGGTGAACAAATCCTAAGAGGCGTGCCGTCTCCCCGCCGCATCCTTCTAGCTCTCAAGACAATCACCTGAAATCACATTTACCGGGGGTGTACACAGGGTTAGAATAGAAATCAGAATCATGCTAGAACAATAATATAATGTAAAGAGGAAATCCATGAGGTTGTGGGGATGGTCTAAATCAGACGTAAGTAGTAGCCCGACCACCTTAATCCGGAGCCCGGAGATGGTCGAGTAATAACAGGAGGGGACTACCCACCACGGGTCTAAAGATGCTACTCATGGATTAGGGAGCAAGGGGAAGGATGGTCCGAGTACGAATATAAGAATCAGAAATATAAATATAGCAGGACCATCACAATCACTAGCATGAGTCACAAACCAATAAATAGAGCGAAATTAAGAGTGCGAGACAAAAAATAATATAAACAAATCAAGAAATCACAGGTTTAAACCGACCCAAGGTCTCGCACCTCACTCTAGTCACAATCCTCAAGTCATAATCACAGTACATATCAAGTATATACCACTCAAATCCTCACATGCCATACCAGACACATACGTGGGGTCCCCACCCTCCGTGGCGCGTAAAACAATATGGCTCCGAGAATACAGACACCACGAACGCAAACCGTCTGAGTAGTCCGTGATCGGCAGACTTCCCATGAACGTTGTGTCATAAGGGTCTTAGCCGCATGGCCGAAGTCGTATAGGATGTAATCTCATCCTATTGAGTGTAATCTCACTCTACTCTGGACTTTCTCTCAAATCCCAAAAGGACGTAGTCTGATGCTCTGCTCATAGGGTGTAATCTCACCCTCTTCTCAATCCTCAAAACAATCAAGATGCCTCACCAAGTCCACACTCACCTCATAATCAAATCAAGCAGAGTCCATGCGAGTAAAACAATAATATAAATAAAGTATAGCATGGACAAATCATAAGTCAACGAGTGTGGACAA
>JAOWBR010170952.1:0-20440 GCA_028571145.1 Dionaea muscipula
GATCATCTAAATCACAATTGTAATCATCTTATGTGAGCATTCCGAATTACTATACATTATGCATTATAATGGATTTAAAATCCTAGGCAGAATCACTTCATGATGGATAATTTTAAACAGGAAACAAAACAAGCATATATGAAAAATAGGTGCTGACAAAGCTTGTCTAGAAACAAAATGACACTAAGAACCACAACTAGCACAAAATGTCAACATGACAACAAAATCAACAAATGAGACCAACATCCTCAAACACCTGACAGGGCAAAATCACATGGCGGCAGCAACCACCATCCATAACCTAGTTACCTCGAGTAATTTATCACACAATTACACATCAAAGTCGATTTTTAACAAAAATACCACAACACCAACCAAACAAATCAAAAAATCGAGATGAAATGAGGTAAGTTTAGGTTTTACCAAAGTATTCGATTAGATTCAAGCTACATTCGGCGATTCCTCTTCTTCCCTAAAAGGCGGTTCTACAACAATTGAAAAATCCCACCACCATTCTAGAGCACACCCACGAATGAAAGTCAACACAACATAACAACATCATACAACCTAAAGCCCAACATCATAAATTACCCCATATTCAACAATGAATTGAACAAAACCGAAATAAAGATGAATTAGACATTTACCAAACCCAATTTGCTCTAATTTCGATAAAATTCAGCTTGTTTCTGTCGACCTCGAACACCGTCCTCATCGCCCGGATGTCGCCGCTCACCGGCGCCATCACCACTGTTGCCCTTGCGCACATCGCCGCTGTCGAAGACAAAGGACATAGCTCCCCTCGCCGGCCTCGAAGGAGGACACTGGTCCCGTGTGCTCCTTGTCACCGGACGTCACCACTGGTCTTATCGTTGTGTGTTGTGCCGGCCCTCTGCCGCCTTCACCGTTGACTCTAGCCATGGAGCGTTGCCGCTGCCTTCGATCCTCTTTATTGCGGGAGTAACAAGGGAGAGAAGCGGAAGTGGGAGAGAGCGTTTGATTAGGTAGGTTTAGGTTTATTGGTTTAAGTTGGTTTAATTGGGAATTTCGGCGAAAGGGTTTGATTTGGTAGATTTTAGTAAATTTAATTTATTTTTTTATAATATTTTGATAATTAATGGAGAGAATGTATTTACTCGCCAATTTTTTTTTTCCACTTTTTGATACGTTTATTTTTAACGATAAGATATAAGTAATATTTACGACATATTTTATAAGCTATCATTAAAATATATTTAACAACGAAAGTTGTATATAATTTATCGTTAATAATTTATTTTTTTTGTAAAATTCTTTTATTATCATTAAATATTTGTCGTTAATACTAACTTTTTTTTATAGTGATGTATAATAACATCAACCGATAAATTATATTTAATGATAATAAAAGAATTAACGACAAATATTTAATGATAATAAAAGAATCGTTCGCTTCTTTTAAACGATTCTAACTTATTCGTTCTATTAGTTAGAATCGTTTAAATTGGTGCTGAACGTACGAAGCCGCTGTGGATTCGTTATTGAATGGAACAATGTGCGACCCCCCCAAGAAGTGCCCTGGTTGGAGGTGGACATGATCAGGTGGCCAACTATTGCCTGAACTGATTGAAACGAATTCAACTAATAGAACGAATTCAATTCCGGATCTGAGTATTTGGATAATCAAGACTCCGATACCATGTTAAATAAGGGAAGCGGAAGATTTATATTTTCTCACATTGTTTTAAAACTGTATACAATCCTTTCATAGGTGAACGACAGAATTGTTAAGGAACCAACTCTACCAAAAGTTAACCTGATGGTAGAAGACTGATGTATTATATTTATCTTAACACGTTTTCTTATATAAATGTCTCTTTGAGGTTTGAAGCATGGACGGCGCACTGATCCATCTCATACCAAGTGCTAAATATATGAGGGTCGTGCTCGTAGGATTCGATCTCGTGACTTTTGGTCATGGCTGCTCTGATACCCATATAAAGGAATCAACTCTACCAAAAGGTTTAGATGGTGGTAGAAGGTACATGTATTATATTTATCTTTAACAAGAATCAGCGGTTACCCGTGCCTTCGGCACCATAAGTACTCCACTCTCGCAAAATAAAAATCATCGAAAAAATATATGTTAGCAACTCTTTCAAAAAAATCAACGAAAAAATAAAATTATAAATCATAAAATAATATTAAAAATTTGAAACTATTGTATTAATATTAGTCTTATTTGAATTACCTCAACATTTTAAAAATGTGACTGTAATATTATATAATTTTTATTAAATAAATTATTAAAAAATTCTCTTTTATAAAAATATTAATATTATAAAAAAATATTCTCACCTCACACGAACCCACTTTATTACCAATTCCACCGCACTTTATTAACCACACCCCACTTTATTATCCACCCAATTAATTTATTACACTCTATTTATTACCCATTACACCTTTCTTTAATCCGACGGTTGACATTTCATCCCGTCATTTTTTATCATCCGAAAATGTCTTGACATATTTTGGGTGAGACATTTCAAAATATGTTATGCTTTGTATAATAGATGATAATGAGAAAATAATATATGATAACAAGTATATCTTGAGTTTAACATATGGAAATAATAAAGATGATCATATGTTAAATTCAGCATATATATTTGCTAAAGATGGATATGCTAAACGGGACATCTGATGCACCCGTATTTAATAACAATTAATTCCAACAGTGCAAGCAGCAAAAGTGTTGAGATCCTTGTTTTCTTTGTCATACTTGACGTCGTTCAGGACAGTCCTTGCCCATCCAGTGAACAAGGTATTGTTATGTCCCACCAGGCCATTTTTGTAGAAATTGAAGCACTCGGTAGTATCTCGAGGATTTGGGCAGTCCTTCTTGTCTAGTTGCTCCCAATATGCCCCTGGGTGTTTCATCCCCGACTGAGCAGCCAACCAATGGTAAACGTACTGGCCAACACCTGCGAGTTCAAGCCATCCCTTTGGGAAGAACTCCATCACAGTGCTGTTCTTGTCCATGAATATCATGTTCGTCATCTGAGCTCCATGTGTCGATGCCAGGATGTCTGTGTAAGTCATCAGTCTCACCTGAATTTTTTAGCAGCTGTTAAAGATATGCAAAATGCCTTAGCAGCTTTAAGTTTTAACAAACCCTGGATAGTCATTCTGATCTTTCAGTCATATCTCTACTTTGTTTCTCCTATTTGGTTGGATGGGAACCTACCGTGCCTTGGTACTTGAGTACTTCCAATCAATGAGAAAGCCTGTGTGTTCTTTCTCTTAGGCTACGTACTGCGACCTCCAAACAAATTGTTACTGAAAGAAAACTGCAAACGAATGCTTGGTTGGCAGATTGTTAGCGCTTTCTAACTAGACTTCTATAGAGGTCTCTCTGTCTTTGAAGAACTTCATAATTTCTTGCATTCCGACTTTGAGCTTTTTTAATTATCATATTGGAGAGACTTTAACTATATATTGAAGAATGTCATAAAAAAATGTAAAGCCGATGCAGAAGTTCTATATATATTTCTTATAGAATGCTGATAATGACTATGAAAAAGCAGCAGTATAGGTAATTGTCCATCCGAAGGGAGGCCAAACAGTCACCCAGACACACAAAATGCTGATAGGGGTAAGGAGTCATGTACCTGATCACAGAAAGACAAATCCTCTGATTGAGCAACTTCTAATATGCAACCTTCCACCTTCGCACATTCCTTCCTGAAAATCTCTGTCACTGCTTCTGGATCTTTAAAAGCCCTTGTGGCTCTCCTCATCAGCAAAGTTAGCCTAATAATAGGCACTCCATTCTCATTCAAATCCCTTCCTTTACCTTCCAGATTCACCCCACAAAAGCTCCTAGCTTTGCATCTAATATGCTGGTAGACCTGGTTCCTCTTTGTCAGGCCCATATGGCCGAAATCATGCCTCATCACTAGTGCCTTCTCAAAGCAATAAGGCATATCACTGCCCTCTTGAAAACTCTCAATAGGTATTTCACCAAAAGTTCCCTGCATCACTTTTTGCAGCCATGCTCCTGTTTTTGTTTGTGGGGAACCTTGTTGGAAAAATAACCATCTTGCCGGCTTTGCACATCCGTTTTTCATTGACCAACCCACAAAAGGAGCAAACGCACTTAGTCCATGCCACATATTTCCGTAGCCATAGTAAGCATTCGATATAAAGCTCAGGCCTTTCAAGAGCTTGGCCGACTTGGGTAGGCTTTCTGGCCATGCCAATGCATAGGAGTTGTTCGTGCCATCGGTTCCAGCGGTTGCCTTGATGCAAAGAAGTCGATTGTTGGAATTTTGGGATGGGAAGTATAGGTGTTCAGCTTCATTCTCTTCATAGGTGTCTGTAAAGGAGCTCATAAACCAAGTGTTCCCATCCATTGCTGTTTTGGCAAATCTAAGGTCTTTGAGGGGCAGAAATGTGACTGAATCCTGTAACTTGGAGATTAACTCCTTCAGTTCAGAATTCTCACTTCCCTTAGCTTCTTCTCCATCCGGGTCAAGAGATTCCCTAGAAGCAGGAGTATCATCAGAAGAAGAGGATGATGAAAGGTCTATACCGGGGAGAAAACTGAATGAATCACGAAGGTCGGAGATCAATGTTTTTGTTTTAGGCATTTCTGACACAGTGTTTATTTCTTCGCCTTGTTTGTTGGTAAATATCCATGAACGAGTATCAGGATTAGAAGAGTACAAAGAGGAGACTACTATGTAGGAAAGGAAGATGACGAGGAGTACTAGGAATGTATATGTGAGGACCTTGAGTACTTGGGTTGAGCTAATCTGCTTGCTTGTTCTGGGGATGGCTCTTATGTGGCTTACCATGTTCTACAATTTGGGGATAATGTGATGGCAGGCTTGTAAGGTTTTGGTTAAGAATTTGTAATGCTCATGTAGAGTGAAGTATATATGTAGCGAGAGAATTTTCGGTAACAAAATGTATAAATTAATCTCCTAACATATCATTGATGGTTATTCTCTAACTGCAACATTTTCCATGTGCTTCAAAATGATTTGATATGATCCTAAAGTCATCAAATAGGCCTAGTTGATCCCCATGTGGTGCCTGCTACTCTTCATCTCCTCACCATGCCAAAGGGTAAAACCAAATTTCTTTTATCCGTGTCCAGAGTCAACTGGAAACTTCAAAGGTTGATTTCTTTATGCATTGTGTATTTTTACTTAACCAGCCTAGTACAGTTGAAGCTGCATGAATACAAGTTTGGTGGGACAAACAAGACAAATTGTGAAGACACTATTAACCTAACTGGATGATGATCACCTCTATCTATGCTTAATGAGATGATTTTCTTGCATGATTTTGTTAGCATCAACTAGCAATATGAGTTGGTGAAATTAAATACTATGAAGAATTGGAATTTTAAATTGTTTCATAGAGGATATAATTGTTTTTCACCTCTCATATTTTTCAGCAAAGTGCTTTGGTGATATGATATCAAGTATATGGTGGTTTCTCATACTATCAATACAAAATTGCTAGCTTTTGATCATCAACTTGTAACATTGGCAAACATCTCCTGTTTCTGGTATTTTATGGAGGGTCAAGGTAAACATAATCTCTTATTTGGAAATTGGAATTGAACTTTTGTAATGTCATGAATATGTGAATTATTATTTTTGTAAAAATTCAAATTTACTTACAGTGCTTTCAATGAATCTCAACCATTGCTGTACAACATTTGAGTTTGCGCCGTAGAATCTTATGTTCATATGCGTGCCAAGCCTGATCTGATTCGGTCCCATGCCATCTATTTACTTCCTAAGTCTGGGTGGGGGACCTAAATCAAATGATCATACCATAGGGACAATGGTGTTACCTGTGTTGCTTTTGTGTCGATCAGTGTGTAAAAGTACACAAGTCTTACATTTTGAATGGAATAAGAATTTACTTGCAATAAGAAACAAAACTGAATGAGCTAATTTGGTATTGAAATTTATGAGAACAGATGCTGCATTGAATTTATGAGAAACAAATGCATGGACTGAACCGAACTGTGCCTGCCTGCCTTTTCTAAAGAAGAGAGAAAATAAAAGTTTCTCATCGGATGGAAAGCGCAAAAAATTGGTTTTGGGAGTGGTTCCTTCTTGATCTTGGCCTCTCTTTGTCATATTTATCTACCAGATTTCATTCATGAATGTTTCTCATCGGTGTTGTGGTTTCTTTTGAAGATATTTCATTGCAAGACCATGCTTGGTATTGACATTGACCATGGTAAGCTTGCAAAATATTAACAAGGTGCAAAATATTGCAAGATGACCGATGCAGAATTTTATATTATGTTAATCTCTGTGTATTCCATTTACTATTGAGCAAATGTATTTTGAATTTACATTCACATGAGCTGTCACTGATGATCTGAAACATTATATTTCACTGAAGTTCTCAAGTATTTAGTTGCATGCCTCATTTTGCTGAAGTTTTCTTTCTTTTGACTAATGCAATCTCTTTGCATTTATGCTACATTGATGGACTTTGAGAGTTTGCATTACAATTTTCTCAAATGCTTCATTATTGGTCTATAAGCAAGACATATGAATAAATGATGCTTGTTGACAGTAGAGCATTTGATATGAAAATGATGGAGGAATCAGTTGGTTTTGAATGTTTGATCTTCTGGGTCCATTATTCCAGAGAAAGATAGGTCATTTTAGGATTGTACCAACCATTTTGTCGCTCATAAACATGTCTTTTCATTATGGTTTTTGCTACTTTACACTAAACTGAGCACAACAAAGTTTTATCCTCTTCAATCATAAGTATCTGAAATTCCAGTAACTACTGTGCTTCATCTCATGACCTCGAAAGTATCCCCGCCCCTTGCCCCTACTCGAGGGTGTGTGCTCATGCAAGTTTAACATTTAGCGATGATTAAGACTGGACTGATTGTGGTTCACCAGTTGCCTAAGATCTTCTCTATTGGTTCTCATCATATATTTGTTGCAACATGCTGTCAATGTGTATTCAGTAACATTTCTGAGATTCATGTGTTAGAAACTAGTAAATGGCAAGAGACAGTTATGGTAGAACTAAATCAAGAAATTGGTGCTATCCATATTGGTAGAACCAAATCAAAAAATTGGTGCTGTAGACAACTCCTGCACAAATTGGAGGTTGTATGGCAGGAATTGAGCTCCTCCTTTTCTATCCAATTGAGGTAGCAGAATTGATTTGGATTTCTAAATTGCATCGAGATGCCTCCTTCTGTGGATGAATTACAAGCCTTTTAGGTAAGAAAAATTAGCTCAAGGACTTAAAAGTTCAAAATATAGCATGTGTAGTTCCTAAATGAGGTTTTCTGTTGACAGAATTATAGCGAGGTACAATATATTGTGTATGTGTATGAAAGTACCTCGGGGTTATGCTCTTTTGATTTGCATATGCATCATGGTACCTGTGAAACACAAGTGAGATGGGTTTTTGCAGATTATGTTCTCTTTTCTGAAGATTAAATATACAAGTTTTTTGACAGTATTGAAAAAGATTAATGCAATTGTGTGTTGCAGAGCGAATTAAAGATGCACGGCAGAACCTACAAAAGTTCAGCAGGAAGGAGAAAGTGGGAAATGGCAATAAAGATGTAGCCAGGGTAAATGATATGGAGGCTTTAAATAGTGTGAAGCATGCCGAACACTTGTCTGTCAATGAAGATCGGAATACCATTGCAGTTGGTCATGCTGCAGATGAGAGAAGTCTGCTTGACATAGTTTCCTTTAGGTGTGAAAATTTCATTGAGAGTCGATACCACTTGCTAGTGGACCACTACGATACAATCGTTTGGTAAGGTATTCTCCTATTGGCATATTATACTATAAAGATCATAGGATGTGAACCTTCATCATAACTTTTTCTATTTGTCTCATAGTTGATGCTATATTCTTTTTTGTCGTGAACAACCGCTGCATATGAATGAACCCATCTTCCATCTGCAATTCAACTATTTCTGACAATTTTTTTGTATTTGATTTTGTCTCACGCAATCAGTTCCTAGAGGAGCATTTTCTACCTGTAAAAGAATGAACGTAGTGGAAGAAACAGATTAGTGTGGTTGAAGCCATCTAGTGGGACGTGATAAAATAGATGCTGAGGATGATAATGATGTGTTGTTTATTGATGTTTTTATCTGTGTTTTTCTTCTTGTGTTTTTATCTGTGTTTTTCTTATGGTAAATATCTGCTCTTTGTGGATCTTTGATCTTTGGAGAGATGGTCTTAATGGCCCTTTCTCTATGCCGCTAATACATTGGTACTTGGGTCTAGTGACATAGTGATTCTTTCAAAGAATCACTAATTAATGAATGTAAAAATGTTGCATTTATTTGCATGTTTTTAGGATAGATAATGAAATTTAATTTTTTTGGAATGTTGCTACCATTGCTTTTTATTTTCGATTGTTTCTTCATTGTGTTACTTATTACTTGATGCAGATGAGCTGTTGGGAGGAGATGATGAAGATGATATGACAACTATGGCTTACAATGAACATCTTCAAATTTTTAATTTAGGATCTTTTAGTTAAACTCTAAAATACAATTTATTAACTTTAGGTTCTTTTATTTGGTTTTATCTTTCCATTTGTTTGGATATATTAGTAGTATTTACGGTTCTTTAGCTTATGTTTTGATTTTGTATTTAGAAATTTTGTTATGGTGCTCTGTCAGATTCTAACTTTGCAACTTTTGCTTTAAAAAGAAATTTTATTATTATTATTGTTCATTTTATTACTATTTTATTTATATTAACATAGTGTAAATATAAATTTTTGACTGGAATAAATAATAAATACGAAATAGCTTTAATAATAAATAATAAATTTGTTGATAATTTTAAATTTGCTACGGGAAAATTGGTGGCAAATGATCATTTGCTTTTAGCCACGGGAGAACTTCTGTGACTAAGTAATTTGCTTTTAGCTACGGGATAACTCGTGGCTAAAGGACATTTGTTTTTAGCAACGGGACAATATCAGAGGCTAAAAGTAAAATACTTTGCCACGGACTCTATCCCGTCGCAAAAGATCGGTTACTTTTAGCCACGGGATAATCCGTGGCAAAAGGTCATTTTCCTTTAGCCACGAGATAATGTTCGTAGCTAAGTATTTTACATTTAGCTACGGGATACCCGTGGCAATAAAATAGATGCTTAGCTACGGGATTCAATTTGCCTGTAGCAAAATTTAGCTACGGACTCTATTGCCACTGGAAATATTCCCGTAGCTATTAGTTTTAGCTACGGGTTTGACAAGCTTTAGCCACGGGTTTTCCCGTGGCTATTGCCCAATTTTGTCGTAGTGAGAATTAGTCTCTTATGGGAGGGGGGGATAACTCCTGGTGTCCCAACGTCCTTGGGTGCTCTTGCCTATAACAGGAGAACTTGGATGGTTAGTACATGATGGTACATTGATCTTGGCTGTCATACCAAGTTGTATTTTTAGTAAGTAGGAATATCCCCAGGCGTGTATATGGCTTGTCTTCCAATACGTGTTGGACGGATTTGTTTTATAATATCTGTTCATAAGACGGAAGCTATAATCGAAAGACAGTTTTTAAAGATTATTTTATAGTATTTGTTTACAAGATAGAAGCATGACTTTTTGTTAAGAGGTGTAATTATTAAGATAACATTGTGTCTGTAAGTGAAAGGTTGCGTCTATTTGATGTTATTTAAATGATGGAATGTAACATCATGATGGCAAATTTTGAAGTTTGAAATAAAGTTCTTGTTACAGTCATAGAAACTTATTGTTTCTTTTTTGTTCTTGCAATTATCGCTGCATCACAGAAGCTACAACTACAAAACCGGAACCTACAGCAGAAGGAACAAGGACAGAAACAGTCTCAGCTAATTCACTGTCAGTGACAGCAGAGATAGGAGGAACGGGTGATGGAACAGTTCCCCTGCAATAAGCTGAATTCGAATCTGAACAACAACAAGAAGAAGTCCGCGCACCAGCAACTTTTCACCTACTGCAAACCCGACCATGGAAGCACCAGAGCTCTCATTCCTTAGATCTAATCATCACAGACATTGAAAAGGGAGTTCAAACTCGTTCCTGTCTTCGAAACTCTTGTGCTTTCTCTAGTTTTCTCTCATGTGTAGCACCCAAGAATTATGTTGATACTTTGCAGGATCTGGATTGGGTTACGATAATGCAAGAGGAGCTACGTTAGAAATGCCTATGACATTTGAAGTCAAATCCGGATGACAGAATAATCATTGGAACAAAGTGAGGATTTTGGAACAAGTTGAATGAGTAAGGAACATTGACAAGGAACAAGGTTAAATTGGTAAACACGTTCATACCTAGTCTACTTAAAGATTATTGCGGTGATGTTGGTTATATGTTTATTCCTTATGATAACACACACACATTCATGAACCAAGCCCATAGGCATTAGGCATAACTTCTTAAGAGACAAAATGTAGAAAAATGAATAATCCAAATGATCTTTTAGAAAACTGTGGATCAAATAACTAGCATCTTTACTAAACCTTTGAGTAGGGAAAGATTTGAAAAATTAAGGCCTGAACTAGGGTTGACCAAAATCAAGTAACTATATTTCATGATTTTCCTCAATGATTGGCTAGATGAATATGTGCATTTGAAGATATATTTTTGTGTGTAAGTGTATGTGTTTATGCATTAAGTGAATTGGTCACTAAAGTGTGATAAAACACACAACTATCTAAAAAGAATTGCATAAATTCACTGGTCTTATGATATGACCCTTACTGTCCAAACACCGAAGGTTAGAATGCATACCTAGAACGGGTAGTGGAAGAGGTAACTCACCATGGGAAAGTAAGTATTTTCTTTTTGTAGCAAATCAAATTCAAATTATGTTTTTGTTGAGCATATCCTTTTATATTTTATCTCAACAAACCACAAAATCCTCTCCATTATTCTCGGCACTCAATCTCTCTCACTTCTTATCATTTTCTCTTTTAAAAACACACTTCAAACACACTTCCCTCCTCTTAACCAAATCGAAGATCACAATGAAGGAGATGGAGAAAAGAAGAAGGAGACAGAGAAAAGATGGTAATTCTGAGGGGGATGGAAACAGATCAAGGAACCATTCGGATCAAGGAACCATTGGCCATACAACCAAAGAAGAAGCAAACTTTCAAATTTGTCATGGTCGAATCATTCAAAGGAAAAGATTATGTGACAGAAGAGCATTTCACCAGCTCTGATTCGGATCAGCCATTGCAAACTCTCAAAAGAAAGAGGAAGTTATTGGAAAAGAAAAGGAAAAAGGGGGGGGGGGGAAGAGAGAAATAGAGGAGGAACAGGATCTGGAATAGGAGGCTGATAAGGTTATCATTTCCCCACCCAAGAAGAATCAATGGGCAACCAATTCTTGAGGAAATACATCCAAGCCAAGGAAAATGAAAGAAAAATTCACAAAATCCTCGGCCAAGCCAAATGCAAAGAGAAGCCAAACAGAATACTCCACTCGAAAGTTGCTAAAGGGTAAAATTATTCCTCTGCATATCTTACAGCAACATGGATTCAATTATTTTCTAGCCAAAATATATGCACAAGGCTAGACGATTTTATTCTCTGAAAGTGGAAAGTTCTATCAATCTGAAGTTTTGGAGTTTTATGAGAATTGTCATGTGAAGAAGGATGGGGTTAAAAGCAAAGTCAGTGAGAAGACCATCAAGTTTTGAAATTGATCAATTGGGTGAGATTTTGAATGCTCCTGCAAATGATTTTTGTGAATAAAAAAGCTCCAAGCCACCCTTTATAATCTCATTAACAGAATTGATATTCGACGTGTTCCATCCCCTAGTTCTTCTTCTAGCTCGTTAACTTTTAAACACTTTAAACCAATATTGCTTTCCTTGCTATCCTTTTTTGCTACATTCTATCACTGCTACTTACTTACTATGGTGGTACCTGATACATTGCTATTTCTATATTATGTTTTGATAACTATTGGAAATGGACGGCCCATATCTGTAGATCTAGTCTTGGATGCTTGATTGCTTTTCTCTTTCAGGTACTTAATCTAAATTTTCTTATCTAACTCTTACTAAGAGAAGTTAGATTATGCTTTTGTCTACAGGTTTGCTCTTGATCAGAAAGATTGGTAAGTACTTGCCTCTTTAATTTTTAATGTCTACTATCTAGGATTGAATAACATTTCATGTTTCTGACCATGTTCCATGTCCATGAAAACTGAGCTCATTGAATCTTGACTGTTTGATCTGTAAAAATTCATGATCGTGCTTGATTCTGTCTGAGTTTAAGTCACTGATTGCATGATAGTCAATACACTCCATGAAATCTAGTTGATGCCTAAGGTAACACATTTAATATGTTGTTTGTCATCATCAATGGGGAATTTGTTGACTTGATCATTGGGTGATGATTTACAAACATAGTTAAAATATGTGAAGATGAGTTGTATGCCTCTTGATTGGCTGCTATAATGGGTGATGCATGTATCGATTAAACAGGTTGTTGTATGTGATGGAGCTAAATGTTCAATGTTGTATATATCGCATAAAACAGGGTATGGAACAAGCATTGATCCATGTCTAGGTACTTTGCATGGTTTGTCTGAGATGTGATCACTTGGGTAACACGATCCTCTCACTTATGTTTTAATTCAAATTTAGTAAGTCATATATTTTTCATGAATAAATTAACTTACTTTAAGTTGATTTATTAAGTTGATTTATTCGTAATATGTTTTGCCACTTAAAATGTTTAATTCAATTAGAGAATATTTTCCCAAAGATTTTATTTTGGATAAATACCACCTGATCGTGCATCTCCTCATATGTTAAGAAAAGAAATTTGGGTAATATGATTTTCTCAATTATGGTTTAAACTATTTACGTGGATCACATATTTCTCTACAAATGAATTAACTTACTTTAAGTTGATTTCTGTTAAATATGGGGTTTTTCACTTGAAATGGTTTTAACTTAATTGGAAGAATATTTTCCTAACGATTCTATCTTGTGATAATCAATGTTTATCTCCTCAGATTATAACTTAATTGATTTTGTTCAATTAAAGAAAAAGGAAATATTTTCAGCAGGTTGTTCGTTTATCTACTTGGCTAAAAATAGCCAAAGGGAGCAAAACAAATCTGTCCACCAAAATAGGGAGGATAATTTTCCTCACATGGCTGAAAGATAAAGATGAGATTTACTCTGTCAACAGCCACAAACAAACAAACGCCTAACATGGGAATTAGAAGATGATCGTGGACTTTGTGCGCCAAAAATACCAGCTCCCACATTCATCAGTTGGCGGGTGATTTACTTTTTTCCCTCCGAGTATAAAAGCCACTCAATGGTGAGAAATCAATGTGTGCCTTCAAGTGAGAAAGATCAACAAGTGAAAAGTGACTATCAATTCATATCGAGTGCATGTTGATCCACGAGTCATTACTGCTGAGAAGAAGGCAATGGGTTCCTGGAGTTCATCGAAGAAGAAGAGGAAGAAGAAGTTGTTGTTGCAAATTGAAGAAGTAGTCGAAATGTTCCTACCCCCGTTCCAATCTGCAGACTATTGGGTAAAATTTGCTTTATTAGCTTACATAAAAGCATTGTGTAAGGTAACTTTGTTCATTGAATTTGTCACTAAGTTTAGCTTCATTCTAGAGGTAGAGTGAAGGGGAGCAATAGGCGGAGTAGCCTATTGTGATTAGACTTGGGTAAGTCTAAAGGTTAGGGGTTATGACCTAATGAAATGTAATCTAAGTGAGGTTAGTGATTACGACCTTGTATAAGTGTAATCAAATTTTAGCTCGTTATAATGCACTGAGTTCAAAGCCTACTGATGTGTAGGTTGTGATTTTTTCCTCTCCTTAAGTAAGAGAGGTTTCCACGTAAAAATTCTTATGTGTTTGATTTATTTTCGCACTTCATTTTCACAAGAATAACGGTCCTATAAGGAACACGTATGGGAACACTGTTCTGTTATGCATGTCTGTTGTTTGACTAACTTCAACTTGGAACACGGTTAAGAACAGTGACATTTCTACTTTTAAGTTGAGTAGTAAATTGCTTTAAATTTGTGATAAGCTCAATTCACCCCCTCTTGAACTACTTGAGCTACTCATCTACACTAACAACAGCTTTAAAGATTGTTTTATGGTATCTGTTCACAAGACAGATACTATACTGAATGATACGTTTTCATAAGATTTGAGACATTTAAAGATTGTTTTGTGAATATCTAGATCTAGGTGTCGTGTCTTGTTTGTTCCTTTCCAGACATATTATTCATGATGTGATAGTGGATTGGTTTATATTCTTTCATTCGTTTGGTTAGTTATATTTTATTCTAAGATAAGATCCCTAAGTCCACTAACCAGATTCTTTGTTTCTTAGAAGCTTGATAATCCTTTGTTCGACAAGTATGTCTTCGCTTCTACCCTAGCTACCTTCACTCAACGTTATTAGTAGGCTGACGGTTAGTACTTTTCTTTTTTCAGGTAGTTTTGATCGACTATAGAGGATGTGACGGAAGTGTCGACCTGTTGCCTCCTAGATCACTTTAGGGTGAAGGAAGTCCATGTCATAGTTAAGGAATGTTTGTTTCATCTTCCGCTGTTAAGTTCCGGTTGTTTGTTAAAACTTGACATTGAGATACAGTTTCACTTGTGACGTGTTTTAAAGAAGGTAGACCACTACGTGGTCTTGAGTTTCAATGAGTTCTGATTGTTACTTTTTGAACTTATAGGCTTCAATGACCCCTTACGGAATTATCGCTGGTTTGATCCGGGTTAGAGTGTCATAAAATTTAATTGTAGTGACTAAAAATTAACATATTATTCTTACCCACACCAATATGGATGCTATAAGGGACCAAAACCAAATTAAAAATAATAACCAATTTATTTTTTTTTTTTAAAAAACCCTCCCATCAATGAATGGGCATATAGATGATATTTCATATTTGTATAGAGAATTCCAAAAGGTCCACTTCGAGATTGGAAAACTTCCTCCAAGTTGCCAAATTCCCAATCCTCTCTCTCCCTCTCTCTCCCCATAGCCTCCCATTTATTTCCCTTCCCTTATCTAAAAGGATCGATCTCAAATTAATTATCCCCAATTCTCCTTCATATATATATTTATATTCATTCCTTCATTCTAAGACCAATTGCAAAACTTCCACTATTCTCGATCGGTCCAATGGCACATACAGAAATAGTTGGAAGCGCAGATTCGCTTACAGCAAGAAGAAATCAAACCACAAAAACAACGGCGCAGCAAATGCTGCAGGCTTTACCACCTTCAGCTTCCTCATCTCCTTCACATGATGAGTTCTCTTTCACAATTTCCTTCCACAATAACTATTCTCCCACCGCGGCCATCCAGGATGACAAGAAGAAAGCCTACCTACAGCCTCCTCAATCGATAGCCATTGATCTGACTCCGGCTGATGACATCTTCTTCCATGGCCATTTGCTTCCCCTCCACCTTCCCAGCTCTAACCTCCCCAACTCCTCGCCACCTCGCTCCTCGACTAACTCCCTAGACAGCTTTACACTTCCCATCACCGAATTCCTCGAGGAGGGAAAACCAGACAATAATATTGTGGATATTGACAGCCAGAGCCAAAGCCAGAGCCAGAGCAGCAGCTTCAATAGCAAAGACAAAGAGAACAGTACTATTGACAACAATATTAATGTCAGTACTAATACAAGCAAATTAGGAAGAGGCAAGAACAAGCCTTTTTCATTGCTGGGGTTGAAAAGGTGGAGGAGCAAAGGGCTGCTGGAGGAAACTGAGAAGCCAAAGAGGAAGCTGAAAATATCTGATGTGAGCCATTTCCTATCGAGGATGGTGAGGCCATTGATGTTCTTCAAAGGGAACAGCATCAGCCGAGAGTTGGATCGTCATGATCATGATTGGTGTAATAGCCCATCATCTCGCCGACAATACTCTCAATCCTTCTCCGGCAATTTGTTGTGTTCAAACAGGGAAAAATCAAGGGATTTGAGGGGGAGGAGAGGGGAGTTCTCTGCTCCGGCTTCAATGAGGACGTCGCCCACCGATAGCGGCCTGCTGCTGGCCAAAGCCGGGCTGTCCCCTCCGGCTAGTGATAGCACCATGGAAGAGTTGCAGGCTGCTATTCAGGCTGCTATTGCTCATTGTAAGAATTCCATTGCATCTGATCAGGAAGAGAAGTACATCAATGAGCCCCTCCCCTCTATATATAGCTAGCCATATATTTATAGCTTTACTACCGACATAAATATATATATACATTCCCAGTAACACATATATAATGAGCTTTTTCTTCCTTACCATATTGATTATTTTTGTTTCCAAATTCTTTCCCTTGTTGATATATATACATATAAACATGAGTATAAATATCTGAGAAACGCATTATATCAAAACGTTCAAGTATTTTGTATTATATAAAGTAATTTTGTGGTGCGAAATCTCAAACTAGATGATATGATCCAAGAGTCGAAACGACCTCATGTTTAAACTTTCACAATAATGAGATATATATATATATAGCTAGTTTTGATTACCTCAATTATGTAATACTTGTCAAGGTTATGTTTTTTTTATACATATTGTAAATATAAATCATGTGAAATGAAGACAACTCGATGGGGGAAGATTGAAAAAATTCTTAGCTGGAGTGATCTCATATGTCACATGGTGACAATATATCTGATCAATGTTTCTACTTTTTACTATGAACATCCCACCTTTCTCGGATAGCTTTATCAGAATTCAGAATATGGTGTAATATTATGTTGAATACTATTCATATCCTAACCGATGGCCGTGTCAAAACATGTTAAATAATTAATATGATAATTTATTTTATCGACATGTGTTATTATGTGATTGATCCAAAAAATATATGTTAGACAACTTACATTTTAATTTAAAAAAGTCATGTAATATAGATATTCCATGATTCAACAGTTACCATGCATATATAATAACTTCTGTTGAAAATTATGAATGGGCCTACCATAGGGAAGTTCGATCTGGTAGAATAGTTGGATATGAATTCTATTTATGGGGTCTCACCTGTTACATTGCTTTATAATAATTATTGGAAAAAAGGAACATTATTCTATTTATGATCCTAAAATTATAGTTTGGGAAGATGGAAATTTCAGCAGTTTGTTTTTTGTCAAAATTGTATGAAAATATTATAGATGCAAAGAATCAACAAGGACATTATTTGTCACCATTAACAATGGAGAGGAGGTCACGAGGAGCCTCAAACTCCTACGTTTTACATCTCTCACAGCTCAATGCCTTGCTGGCAGCCCAATGAGCTGCTCCATTACCCTGCCTTGGGACATAGCTAAATTGGACACTAGTCAATATGGAAATCAAAGCATGGAGATCAGCAATGATAGGCACAGTGAGGGTCGGGGGAGACGCCTTCAACTGCATGACATCAAACAAAATCTGGGAATCACCCTTGTGATGTAGCGACGTCGTTCGTGGATCACCTGCAGTTCGCGTTCAGCAGGCCTGTCGGGCACCCGATGGGCTAGGGTCAGGCGCCCGACCTGCTGCATGCTAAATTGCCCGAATTTTAATTTTCCTGGGGTGCTACGTCGGGCGCGCCTATTTAGCATGTCGGACGCCGGACAGGTGGTGACCAGGCGGCCGACAGGTGTTGCTCGGGCGCCTGTGACGGAGTGGAATTTCGCCGAGATTTTATGAGACCGGACAGGCGCCCGACCGTGTCCCGTCAGGCGCCCGTCAGGCGGCGGATCCTAGGCTATTTAAGCCTTCCTTTGTTATTTCGCGTGAGGCTTCTTTTGTGCTTTTGTTCTGAGACCTAGAGAAGATCAAAAAGGAGATTTTAAAGTATCCAGAGGCGCGGAGATTTGTTGGTGATTGAGATCGGGGATCGTTGTGTGCGGTTTCATCGGCATCGGTTGGTTGCTCTCCATCTCATTCGAGTTTCTCTCGCTTAGTTCCGCTACGGTTTGTTTGGGTTTGTCAAAAGACTCGACTTTTGTTATTGTTAGCGGTACTTTTGGGATTGAACTCTTTTGTATTCACTTTTGATTAGCGGATTGATCTCTTGCTGCTGTTTTATTCAGTTTTCTGTCTGTTTCTCCCTGAATCTAGATCTTGGGGTTATTTTTGTTTTCGATTGTTTGTATTCTGCATTGGTGTGATGTTACATCTGTGTAGCATTCTAGTTTCGTAGTCCTCAGGAGACCGGGGTTACAACAACCCTTAACAATGATGTTGGTCCAGTTCATCTCGCAGGCAAGCAGAAGGCATTCCCTCGCAGCAATAGCTTCAGTCAATAGGGCGTTAAGGACAAAAGGGATGAGCTTTGCTCGAGCAGCAAGTTGTTGACCACAATGGTCACGAGCAACACAACCAATTCCTCCTTTCCGCTGCAGCACAATCCAACTTCCATCAAAGTTCAACTTTGGAAGCCCCTTAGGGGTTTATTCTAATATGAGTTGTCCGCTTCAGCAACATTTCTACCATTTAGACTACCAACACTTGAAGAAATGTTGGCATTCAAATAAGAATGAGCTTCATTAATAGCCAGGCAACAAGCACGCATGACCTCAATGATCTGTTGTTCCTGAATACAACTTCATTGCGACATTTCCAAATACGCCATAGAAAGGATAATGCCATGGATGTGAGAATAGGCAACTCATCAGCATGTTTTCATCTCTCCAAAATAACTGACCACCGCTTCTCAATTGATTCAATCTCCACATTTTCATTATTCAGTTTAAGAGGAGAGATTTGCCAAATTACCTTTGCAGCTCTACATCTCATTACCATGTGCCAGGTTGTTTCAGGCTCTTCAATGCATACTGGGCACATATCATCAGTAACAATTTTCCACTTGAAAAGATTAGATTTAACTAGAAGGGTATCATTAACACACCTCCAGAGGAATAGGCATTGTTTAAAGGGAGCAGGAGCTTGCCAAACACATTTCCAGAAAGGAAGCCAATCTTCGGGAACTCCCTTCTCCTCCCAAATCAGACCCCCCCAACAAACCATTTCTACGCAAGGAGACAACAACTTCGTAGCCAGATTTGACGGAGTAGTCACCCATAGTCGTGAAATGCCAAATCATAGAGTCTTTGACAGGGGAGACCGAGAGAGGGATTTCCAAAATAGAGCGAGCATCTTCAAGATAAAAGGATTCAAGGACTTCGGAAGAACTCCACTCATGTATAACCGGGTCGATGAGGGACGACACCAACTCCCCATGAGAAATGCCTCTAGTTAAGATTGGTTGAATGTAGTCGGTCATGGGAGCCAAGGATCATCGATAATACGAATGCAGGAACCATCACCAACTCTCCACCTAACTCCAGCTTTGAGGACAGTTCTTCCCTCCAAGATACTCCTCCAGGTCCATGAGGGCTTAAAAGACAACTGGGCATCCATGAAACAGCAAAGTGGAAAATACTTGGCTTTGAGAATTCGCGAAAGGAGAGAGTTAGGATGATGCAAAATTCACCAGGACTGCTTCATAAGGAAAGCAAAGTTAGCACACTTCAGGTCTTTGAAGCCTAGACCTCCTCTAGTTTTATGTTCCGTGAGAAACTCCCTCCGCTTCCAATGGATATTCCTCTTAGAAGGAGAACCTCCCCACCAGAATCGAGCCATGGCCCTGTTGAGACAAGTGATTAAGAAATTGGGAAGCTTCAAGACTTGCATCATATAAAAGCTGGTCCTGCTAGGGCCCTGTTAAGACGGTAGAGTGAGGGCAATTGATTTGAGGAGGGTCTCCTTTCCTGCTAGGGATAAAAGTTGGTCCTGCCAGATCTAAAGTCTCCCACTCAGCTTTTCTATAATAAAGGCAAAGGATTTTAACTTGGATGCACCAAAATCAATAGGAAAGCCAAGATACTGACCCATCTTAACAAGTTGACATAACTTGTTACGCAAGATAACAGAGGAGTTATGACTGAAGAACATGGCAGACTTGTTGAAATTAACAAGTTGTCAGGAAGCTCTGCCAAAGGAAGAGAGGATTGATCTTCAATTTGGAAATCCCAGCATTATTTGCATTGCAAAAAACTAGAGTGTCATCAACAAAATACACGTGAGAAATCAGAGGGCGGGCTCTGGTCAAATGAATGCCGTGAAGAGTTTCTTCAATCTCAGTCTGCTTCAGCATAGAGGAAAATCCTTCAGTAACTAAAGCAAAAAGAGAAGGGGAAAGTGGATCAGCTTGGCGAAGACCATGAGTTGGTTTAACAAATCTGTATGCCTCATTATTTATGAGGACTGAGTAGGATACCGTTGAGATACATTCAGTAACCTAATGGATCCACTTGCTATGACAACCCATTACCCATCTTGCGCAAGATAGTGAGGAAAAATATTCCACCTTAATTAAAATAATCACCGAGTTTACATATTTATACTATGAGCATAAAAACTATAAA
>JAOWBR010170953.1:0-11402 GCA_028571145.1 Dionaea muscipula
ATTGAGAGCTAGGAGGATGACCGGCGAGACGGGGCACACCTCTTAGGCATCATTTTTGGTCTTTATGCATCATTTTTGGTGATTGTATGTCCATAGTGCATTTTAGAGACACATGGAACATTAGTACTGTTGATTTGTTGATGACATAGATCATATACTATGATTGTGTTTCCCATGAGGGTTTTTGATCTCCGTTTTCCCCATGTATATGATGATTGTTTCCCCGATGTGGGTTTGGACATTTTCTTCCGCATGATTAGTAGTTTAGCTCTGATGATTTGATGCATGATTAGTTGTCCCCTGTAGATGGGTTTGACTCTCTAGGCTTTCGTGGCACGTGGGTCACCCCACGGGTCACGTGCCGGTCCCACCCGAGCGGGGGTGTGACATTGGTAGCGGTAGATTACTTTTCCGTTTGAGAAATATGATGTATGAAACTGGAATATGTAGGGATAGTTACACATCACTGTTCTCCCTCTCTTTCATGTTTTGTGTTTGCTAGAGACTAGCAAAGTTTAAGTTGGGGGTGTGATGAGTGATAATTGTGACTTACTTATACCAATTTTAATATGTCAACGGTCAATCTATTATTACATTTTAACCTCGTTATCATATATTTTGTTACACTTCGTATATCAAGGCTTGCACGTTAAATAAGATAATTTGTATGTTTTAATCATTATAATGTTAGATGTTTATTTTATGCAGATTGGGCCTTATCTAGCTTTGAATTTGATGACCCATTTCAATATGGGTCCAAGCTCTTTTAATGATAAAAGGAGGAAGATTTGACTTTTGGGCTCTAAGGAATTGAGCTAAGAAAGAGGAAAAAAAAAATAAAGGAAAAGAAAGGAAAATGCAAAAAACCCTAAATCTATTTGAGCTGCAGCTTCACGTGTGAGGGGGGCTTCATCATCTTCATTTTGGCTATCAGGCCATTTGGCCTCCATCACTTGGCCGAGGGCTAAATCGGCCACCACCAAGGCCAAGAGGCCGCCGCCAATGGGGAAGAGCAACTGCCAGCGAGGAGTCCAGACGATCACCAGGCGACCAGCCACACGAGAAGCCACCGGATCCACCACTGCCCAGATTCGACAGCCGCCACCAGCCAGTCCAGCCTCCATCGCGCGCACCACCGACCTGCACCCACGCTGTCCTTCCCGGATCCGACCACCCAGGCCGACGCGCAGCCCATCGCACCACCTCCGTCCACATCAGCCCGCGAGCCGCTGCCTTGCGATCCATCAACCACCAACGCAGATCTGCCTTCCATTAGCCAGACGCCACCTTTTTGCCGCCATCGCCATTCACCTTGGGTAACTTGCTTTGGGTTGATTCGGTTCCTAAAATTATATATGTTGAGCAGATTGTGGAGGTTTGTAATTGCTATGGAATTGATGATGGTTTGTGGCTAATTCCCCATCTAGGATTGTGGTGGATCTTTGTTGCTAATATTTATTTTGTGCATCTTAATTGTTTGATGGATCGCATGACTGATATTTGTGCTTTTGGGTGGCGAACATGTGGGGTTATCAATTATCATGTGTATGTTCCCGGAGAGTTAATTATGCAATTGGACTTAATAGGTATGTTGAAACTCTGTGATAGGTTATACGCGTTAGACATATAGTTTGAGTCGGTGGTTCATGAGCCAATGGTTCTTAGGCCGATGGGAGACCTTGCAGTGTTGGTGGGGTGACGGCCGACTCCAAGACATGGGAGGACTGGGCGATGGTGGAGGCGAAGACAAAATTTGTGGTGATAAGGGTGATGGTGGCAGACTGGTATTATTCGATTCTTCAACCGACAGGACAAGCACCTCCATTGTGATTGGACAAATTTCATTGACAATGTTGTTGCTGAAAAGTCTATTATCCGATTCTTTAACCTGCATAGTGTAGAACCAGGTCCGAGGAAAGAGACTCTGATACCAGTTTGTTACGTGCCTGTGATTGGGAGCGTGTCACAGGTGGATCTATGGTGAAAGAAGAGTAGGGAAAGAGGAGGTTATATGAATAGAAGAATAGGGGTGAGGGATCAGAGGAAGGGGGAAAGAAACAGATGAATCAGAAGAAGAAAAAGATAACATGATAGAGAAAGTTGTTCATTCAATAGCATGCCTAATTTCATGGGCATTACAAATATTAATACTACTACTACTACTAGCAATAAAATCAGAAAGTTTAGTACAGAATATCTTCTGCTATTGTTTTATTGGAATATCTACTGTTGATTTTCTTATTTGATTTCCATGCTGATTGCAATCAATTCTTCTTGCAAATCTCAGCCACTTTTAGTATCTTGGAGATATTTCCTATCATATTGGATCATAACATCTACCATCATAAGTGTCCAAGTTTAGTAACTTGAACTTCGCTGGCAGTGGTGTGTCTGTGGTGTCCTGGGTGAACAGTCAATGTGAACATCAATGCTGCGTTGATGTTGTTTTGCTATCATTGGTCAGAAGTTTGTCTGATGTATACGTAGGTTCTCAAAACATTAATCAATGGTCCTTAGCTTAGAGCCTTTTGTGTTGCCTAACCCCTACTTGATGAAATGCTTGATGAGATTTTCTATATATACCACCATCGCGACTCAGGCCACCACCATTTTGTTCGGTGGCCTTTGACCGAACTGTTCGGCGGACTTGACCGAACGGTTCGGCCAGATCGAACCGTTCAGCCAAGTGGACCGAACAGTTCGATCAAGTCCATCAAACTGTTCAGCGGACTTGGCCGAACCATTCGATCAACGAACCTACCGAACAGTGGTGTCGTGAGTTAAAATGGTGATGTATTTAGCAAATCTCATGCTTGACTTTCTAAAACTTTATCCATAGGAAGCAATGTGCTCTCCCTGCAATCGTTTTGTATCTTCTTGTTCTTTTGAACCTCTTAAATAACTTTTCAACCAGGTAACTCTGGTAAGCCCCATGCATTTTCAAGTTTCGTTGTTTGGTATCTTCTTATTCCTTAGAATCCTATAAAATGACTTTATCAACCGGGAAATTCCATGTATTGTGGTACATTTTAAAGTTTCATTTGGGATTTCATGTGAACCTGAAGATTTTTTAGAGCTCATTCGCATAAATAAGTCTGATTTCAAGCCAACTCTTATTTCTCATATGCCCCAGTCAAAGAAGTGTCCCTTGTATGGTTAAAAAGTATAGAAATATTCTCTCCAACTTTCTTTAATATCTTGATCTGTTATTAGAATCCACTCATTGTTCTTAATGCGCTTCACATGACCCAAATGTTTCATTCCCCTTCCATGGCTTTGTATGCAATTAAAATATCCTTTTCTCCCTCTCCTATGTTAAGAACTTCATATAACCTTTCATATGCTTTAGCCTTTGCTTCACTTGTAGCCTGCTTTGCCTCCTTCTTGGCATTCTTGCATCTCTTAGGGCCCAATGACTTTCACTTTTTAGGTGCTGCTTTCAGTGGGTAACTTTAAGTGTGAAAAATTGGACTTACAGAACTTGTTTAGCTGGAATTTTTGTTTAGAAATTTATGTTAATTGTGCTATCAAGGATCTTGTTACTGGTTATCTTTTTTAATTATTCACCAAGAAATATAGCATTTTTATTGGTTTGTGGTTTCTGGTTGTGAGCTTATTGCTTTCTTTGTGCTTTTATCTTTCAACAGGGATGGCTTTTCAGAAGTGCATCCATTCCACAAACCGTCAGCCAATCATTATGAAACCTTTGCGTTTTTCTGGTAAAATGCATGAAAAAGCTGTGACTGTAGATCCAGAGATGCGACATTCAGGGGAGGCTGATCTTGACATTGATCTGAGAGAAGTTTATTTCCTGATTATGCATTTTTTATCTTCTGGGCCATGCCATAGAACTTATGGACAATTATGGAATGAACTTCTTGAGCACAATCTCTTGCCCAGAAGATATCATGCTTGGTATTCAAGAAATGGGGACCCCAGTGGGGATGAAAATGACGATGGCTTGTCATTTCCATTAAGTTATAACAGGATAGTGGAAAGGTATACATATCTCTTATCCTGCTTTAGAAATTGTTTTTTCTAATTATTTGTAGTCTACTGCCGAGCTGCTAAATTATTTGCTCAAGCAGTAACAGATGCCTTTGTTTCCTGCGATATCATTGAGTTCTTTTTGTTTGCTTTATGTTTTTTTTTTATATTTTTTGGTAGCCATCTGTGTTTTTGGCTCACTCGAGGCATGGAAATGACCTCTTTGGAGAAATGCAAGGTTAACGTTGTCAACATATTTACACACCCTCCCCTGCGCCACACTGTAGCCATTGTGCTGACCGCCCTGTTTTTGGAAAGCATTATTGGACGTAGCTTCTTGTTGTTGCTTCTATGTTTTATGTTTGATGTATGGATGCTTGTTGTACTTAGGTATCCTCATGTTGGAAAGGATCATCTAGTAAAACTTCTGAAGCAACTAATACTGAGCAAAGCCCATCCTTTGCAAGGCATGGTTGGTGGAAATTATCCCAATGCAGCTGACGTTCCCACGCTGATGGGAACTGGTTGCTTTTCACTTTTTAGCAGTATGTCCTTTTCTTCTTCCATTACTAGCTCATAATATGTTTATACCCTTATGTTATGAGTTACCAAAATTCCAAAGAAAAATCTTTATTCTAATATAGGTTTCCCCTCATCATTATTCTTTCCACAATCACATTATCAAATTAACAAACTTGCTTGTCTGCTTTTGTTTGATACAGATGATGGGAAGAAATCAAATACCGATGTGAAGCAACCTCCTGTTTACTTGCGTTGGCCCCACATGAAAGCAGATCAGGTACGTGGACTGAGGTTGAGGGAAGTCGGTGGTGGTTTCAGTAGACATCATCGTGCACCTTCTACTCGAGCTGCCTGCTATGCCATCGCTAAACCCTCAACAATGGTACAAAGGATGGGGTATATTAGGAAGCTGAGGGGACATCGTAGTGCTGTTTATTGTGGTTTGTGCTCTTAAACCTGCATAAACATTGTGTGTTTGGGTTGACAGTGAAACCCTTGATAAAATTGATTTCATGATTGTATCTAATCTAAGTTTATTGCTTGCTTGCCAATATAAATTTGTACACTAACAGGAATAATTCATGGTTAATAAGCAACTCATGTGCAATAACGTAAAGTGCTATATTTGTCACTTTTCTTTGTCTGATTTTCCTTGATGTTTAATTAGTGATCATGTGTTTTTTCTGCGTCATCCAATTAGAGCATACATTGGTTGATTAGGTAGTTAAAGGGGCATCACATCTGCTTGTAAGGTATTTACTTGTATTCGCTATAACACAGGTACTGTAGAGGAAATCAGAGTTAGTTCAGTCGTTGATTCTTGAATTTCTGCATATAGAATTATTTGAAGAACTGAAATTAGCCGAGTACCATTAGTGATTTCTTATTTTATCTTTCAACATTATTGTGAAGTTTCCTACTTGTGTCCATGCAGCCATATTTGATGGTTCTGGGAGATTTGTCATAACTGGGTCAGATGACCGCCTTGTGAAAATCTGGTCCATGGAAACTGCCTATTGTTTGGCTAGCTGCCGTGGACATGAAGTGAGTTGTCATGCTTCTCACTCTTAACCCTCGCTTTTCTTGAACACTACAACACCTGCAGGGATAATTTCCTTATACGTATTGTTATGACAGGGTGACATTACAGACTTGGCTGTAAGCTCTAACAATGCTCTGGTGGCATCTTCTTCAAATGATTTTATCATTCGAGTGGTAAGCCATCTGTTTTCATCTTTACTTTCCAGGACCTCTGCCTCTATCTTTCTCGTCTAGATTCCATGATCAGACTGGTGCTGTGGATGCGCAGTGGCGTCTGCCTGATGGCCTTCCAATCTCAGTTCTGCGTGGACATGCTGGAGCTATTACTGCTATTGCATTTAGTCCAAGACCAAGTGCTATTTATCAGCTTCTGTCGTAAGGCTGCTCTGTGTTAATATTCCTTATAGTTGCTTTTTCTTTACTGTTCTATATTCTTCTCTCTCACTCTCATACAGACCTATTGGAGGAGGATGCTCCAATTTTTCCCCTCCTATATTAATGTTATGGATTGCAGAGTGGTCCATTAAAATTTCTAAGATTGACGCCCGGAATTTTTGCCAGGTTGTTAAGCATGAAACGTTTACAAAATTCAGAAGATGATGGGAATTCTCTATCACATTAGACTACTTTAGAAAAAGGGCATTGAGCTTCATGACAAAATTTAAGCATTGCCCTCACTCACTGAATGGATTTATGGCTTCTTGGCATTTAATTACAACACTATATGCCAAGGAACCAATTCTACCACATAATAATCTTAAAATGTCATGGAAATGCTCACACTTAGGCTTGAAGCATTCAGTTAGGTATGATCGAATTGAAACTTGGTGGAGGAAGACAATTGTATGATTAGACTCCATTGTGCTCTCAAGACCACTTTGTGGACTTGCTTTTGATTTTATCAGTAACTAATCTTGGGTTGTTGGCTAGGGTTTTGCATCCAAGTGTTCTGGTTTATCTTTGGGAGCTGAACTATGAAAAGGAATGTGTGGTCTAAACTACTTGAATTTCTGGTAATCATCCATTGCAGAAGAACACATCCTAGGCTTTATTACCCTAAAATAGATTCTGATATTTCTTCATTGAACCTTCTTTAAATTTCTTGGCAAATCTGCAAATTCACAAATGACATCTTATTACTTCTCTTAGGAAGGAATGGTGCTCTAGTACTTTATCACGAGGCCTACAATTTTTCTAGTAAAAGCCATGAAAAAAGTGGCAATTATATTTCTTTCAATTGCTGGTGATTTCAGCATCTTTAAATGTGTCAGGATCTGTGTATTAAGTGCAATTGATTTGAAATGAAGTGGCATTTCTGATTAAGATCCTTTGCTGTTTATATTTAGCTTAAAACCCTTTTTTATGGCTGGAATTTGCCTTCACCACGTGCTGGGAATGGTTAGATTCTGTTGCTTATAAAGTCATAATGGTCAAACCTTGCTGTAATAGTATTTGCAACAGTCTGCAATTAGTGTCTCTTTTCCAGTTATCTAATCTTTATGTCTTTACTTCTGACAGGTCATCTGACGATGGAACATGTAGATTATGGGATGCTAGGTACTCCCAGTTCAAGCCAAGAATTTATATCCCAAAACCAATAGACTCTTCTGCTGGTTAGATTTGTTTCTTTGTGAAGCAGTGGCCATTAATGAAATTTCCTATAAAGTTAATGGGAATCCCAAATGCAGGAAAAAACGATGTTGCTTCTTCGAGTGTTGTTCAACCGAGCCATCAAATATTTTGTTGTTCATTTAATGCTAGTGGAACTGTGTTCGTCACTGGTAGCTCCGACACTCGTGCAAGGGTACATCTGTCTTTATTTCTCATGCATTTCTAATGCAATAGGTTAAATATTTGGGCATTAAAAATGTCATATTTGTTACAAATTGTGTGGTTTAATGTTTGAACACTGGAAAGGTACTAACAACAGGCAACACCTAGTATTCGGAGTAAAAAATAATCTCCACCCTTTTCCTGCCAGGCAAACCATCCTTCTGTTTATGTTCTATGACATCCCATCCACTCTCAGCAGTAGTTACTTGCAGGTATGGAACGCTTGTAAATCCAGCATGGATGACTTAGAGCAACCAAATCATGAGATGGACGTCTTGTCAGGTCATGAAAATGATGTTAACTATGTACAATTCAGGTTAGTATTTCATTACACTTAGTTTGGTTTGAAGGAAATGGTAGCAAAGTTTGGGAAAGGAAAGGAAAGGAATAGCTTCGTTGGCTTTGGTTTTTATACAAATAAAAAAAGAGTTGATTAGAAGTGTGGTTAGAATAGAACCTTTTAGATAAGGGCATTTTGGGCATTTTGGGATGGGCATTTTATATGTATCCCTTTGAATAATTTTGTGGAATGAGAATTCTTCCCTTCACACAATTAACATGGTATCAGAGCCATAGGCTGGGGCACACACTGCCACACCACCACCAACACCACCAGTTAAAATCCTAAACACCTTGCTCCACCACCTGCTATAGCCGCCTCTGGCCACCACCTTGCCGGACCCACACCTCCAACAGAGAGTCCAGATGTCGGTGACCTCAGGGACGCAAAGCCCAGCCCCGACAGCCATCGTATGCGGAGTCCACAACCTTCTCCACCTCACCCGCGGCGGTGGTGGGGCTTAAACACCCATCTCCGCGTCGATTTCTCTGGTTTTGACCACATGGGGTGGTAGAACATCTCCGGATCTATAATCCGTTTGAACCGTTCGCCGACCAGCCACCGCACGTGCCGCCACAAACCGCCACGCGCCGCCACACGCTGCCACACGCCGCTGAACCCCGCCGCACGTGAGATCCACGCGCCTCCACCGGCATCGGAGGCACTTCCTCCGAGCAGAATGCTCTCGTCTTCCTGCTCGTTCATCTTCTCTTCTACTAGCTTGGCTGATTCTCTTCCATGTTTGAGTTATTCAAGCTTCCTTGATGATATGTGTTAGTTTGAGAGTGTTATGCCATTGTCCACTATTGTGTCTTGTTGCTGCCCTTTGCCGTTTAATATTGTTGTCGTTGGATGCCCATCCTTTTGATTGAGAGTGTGCTCCTATGCTTGTTGGAATCCTATGGGCTTCATTGTACTATTGCACTTATTGTGTTCGGCAATTCAATTCCCTCGGTTGCTCTAGTGATTGTTTTTCGCTCTCGTTGCTTATGTGATTCACTTCTTTGAATTGAGAGATGCCTCTTTCCATCAATGATCGAGATATTATGTATTGGTATTGTGGCACTACGGGTCACGTCCGTCGAAGGTGTTGGAAGATACATGGTCCTATTGTTCATTGTGGCATGGATCATGTCTCTTCTTAGTCTGTTCCTTCATCAGCCACTTTCGTTCAGTCTATTCCCTCTGGTCAGTCCGTTGCATATGTGTCTGTTTCCTCTTGAGATTGGATTATTGATTCTGGAGCATCAGATCACATGATCGACTCTTTCCGTCTGTTGCATGAGTATTCTGCTACTTCCTTATATCCTGATGTCCGTGTTGCAGATGGATCTCATGTATTAGTTAAGGGAGTAGGGATGGTTCCATTTACTCCTACCCTGACCATTTCTTCGGTTCTATATTTACCTAATCTTCCCTTCAACCTATTATCTGTTACTGCATTAGCCATGACTCATTACCGTCGTGTTCTATTTTGTGCTCGCTATTGTGAGATTCAGGATCTTTTAACTGGTACCCTTCTTGGTAGAGGTCGTCGTACCTGAGACAAACTTTATATATTGGATGATTCCTCTAGTTTGGCTTGTTTAGGGGTTTCCTCCCTGATTATTGACCTTTATAATTGCCTGGGTCACTTGTCTCTTTCCAACCTTAAGAGACTGTGCCCCGAGGCCTTATCCATATCCCAGTTATTTTGTGAGTCTTGTCAGTTTGCCAAACACTATCGAGCCATATATTTGCCTTGGAGTTATACACGGGTTTCTGCCCCATTTAAGTTGGTGCATTCTGATATATGGGATCGTGTCCAGTCCAATCTCATGCAGGCTTCCGTTATTTTGTGACCTTTGTGGATGATCATTCTCGTATGATCTGGCTATACTTGTTGCGATTTCGTGATGAACTATTTTCTGTCTTCTCCGCCTTCTGTGTCGAGATTCATACTCAGTTCTCTCCTTCTATCCGTATGCTTCGGAGCGATAATGCTCGTGGGTATTTCTCATATCAGTTTACAGCTTTCATGACTCAGCTCGGTATCATTCATCAGTTTTCTTGTCCCAACACCCCGCCTCAGAATGGGGTTGCGGAGTGCAAGAACCGTCATTTGTTAGAGGTGACTCGCACTCTTATGTTTCAGACTCGGGTGCCTAAGCTATTCTGGAGTGAAGCAGTCTTGACTGTTGTGTATTTGATAAATTGGATGCCGTCATCTGTTCTTTGGGGGGGAGATCTCCTATCAAGTGTTATTCCCTTATCAGCCTCTGCATCCATTACCCCTGCGGCTCTTCGGGTGTACATGCTATGTAGGAGACATTCGGCCTGGTCTTTCAAAGTTTGATCCTCGGTCCCTACGCTGTATCTTTTTGGGCTACCCCCGCACACAGAAGGGGTATCGATGTTATTTTCCTGATTTACGGCGTTTTGTATCTCTGTCGATGTCGTGTTTGATGAGGCCACACCTTTTGCTTCTTCCTCTTCTACACCTGGAGCACCATCACACTCTTCGTCCATGGATGATATTCTTATCTATGAGTTGGTTCTGGTTCCATTAGTTCCTCCAACAGTTCCTCAACCAGCTTCTCCATCAGTTTCTCCGTCGGCTCCCTCTTCATCCGATCCATTGGTTTCTCGGCCTCTTCAGGTTTATATTCGAGGTCATCATCCTGTGATTTTTTGGGGTTCCAGTGCTGTCCCTGAGCCTCCCATCGATTCTCATGCACCCACTCCTGCTCCTGTTCCCACAGATTCTCCTGCTCCTCAGCCTCCCATAGATTATTCACATGATTCTCCATCCTCAGCATTGGATGTTTCTATTACCCTGCGCAAGGGTCAGCGTAGTTGTGCTACGTATCCCATAGCTGCTCATATCTCGTATGCTGGAGTGTCACCTAAGTTGCAAGCTTTCATCTCTGCTCTTTACTCAATTTCTATTCCTCGGTCTTTGTCTGAGGCTCTTTCTTTCCCTGGTTGGAAGCAGGCTATGGTTGAGGAGATGGAGGCCCTTGAGGTCAATCAGACATGAGATCTAGTTCTTTTACCTTAGGGCAAGACAACGATTGGGTTAGTGGCCAAAGGGTATGCACAGGTTTATGGTGTTGACTATACTAGCACTTTTTCTCCGGTTTCCAAAATGGCATCCGTTCGGCTTCTCATTTCGTTGGCCGCCTCTCGCTCTTGGCCATTGCATGAGCTTGATGTCAAGAATGCCTTTTTCCATGGTACTTTACTGGAAGAAGTATACTTGGAGCAGCCTCCCGGGTTTGTTGCTCAGAGAGAGTTTGGATATGTTTACCGGTTGAAGAGGTTTTTATATGGTTTAAAAACAATCTCCCCGAGCTTGGTTTGGAAGATTCAGTTCTGTGGTCTTGGAGTTTGGCATGCAGAGATCGACAAAGGATCACTCAGTCTTCTACAGACATTCTAGTGGCACTATCTTCTTAGTGGTCTATGTGGATGATATGATTGTTATTGGGAATGATAGTATAGGGATTAATTTCCTAAAACAATTCCTTCAGAGCTATTTTCAGACGAAGGATTTTGGACTGTTGAAGTATTTTCTAGGAGTTAAAGTGGCTAGTTGCAAGCGTGACCTCTTTCTATCTCAGCGCAAGTATGTGTTTGATCTGCTTCGAGATACAGACATGATGGGTGCAAAACCCAGTGATACTCTCATGCTTCCTGG
>JAOWBR010170964.1:0-11401 GCA_028571145.1 Dionaea muscipula
ATATTAATATTTTTAATAAAAGAGAATTTTTAAATAATTTATTTAATAAAAATTATATAATATTATAGTCAAATTTTTAAAAATGTTGAGGTAATCCAAATCAGATTAATATTAATACAATAATTTCGAATTTTTAATATTATTTTATGAGTTATAATTTTATTTTTTCGTTGATTTTTTTGAAAGAGTTGCTAACATATAATTTTTCGATGATTTTTATTTTACGAGAGTGGAGTGCTTATCGTGCCGAAGACACGGATAACCGCTAGTATACAACAATGGGTAATATAATATATAATAATAATAATATAATATTTCCTGAATGTATGTACTTAAAATATATAAGTTGAACATCCTTTAACAAAATGATGAAATTCATAGAATCTAAATTGAGATTTTTCTTTCTTTATTATCTTGTGAGTGAAAGTATATATCTTGTTTCAATTCTTGTACAGCGAATAATTGCTTGCTCATGTGCTTAGCATCTTTTGAGGGTTCATGCTGTCATGTTACCTTGTCTTCCTCTGTGCAGGTTCCAAATGGTGCAGCGGGTCATTATCTTCTTGGGCTTATTTACAGGTTATGTAATTGAACCTTTAAGTACTAGCAGTTTATCCATCTACGTGCTTCTAGGAAATTTGATTTAGTTCTCTACTCTAGATCATCTGTCGTTAATTGACAAAATTTCATTCGCCTACTCCTGTAATGTTCTTAGCTTTGAGAATATTTAGAATGATCCATGTGATTTTGTGGCAGCTTAATTTTTTTTTTTTAACATTGCTATAATCAATTTGTTCCAGATACACTGATCGTAGAAAGAGTGCAATTAATCACTTGAAGCAAGCTTTATTGCTGGATCCATTGCTTTGGGCTGCATATGAGGAGCTCTGTATCTTAGGTGTGTGTTATCTGCCTGGTCCAGGAGACTTTTCAGTTTTCTCTATAAATTTTCAGCACTTAGTTAAGCCCTTGTATTTCACTGCTGTGCATATTCCTGATCTTAAATGCTCTGCAGTTTCGGTTTTGCTCCTTGTACTAGTAACCATGAGCTCTATTAAATTGCTGGCAATTCTGACGTGATTCTTGGGCGACGGATTTTATTCCTTGTTATCTTTTATTTTATTTGTTTAAACGTTTAGTTGGCTTATTTAAGAACTCCCTAGGGTTTCATTGTAAGCATACCATGCTTTTTATCATTCCAGTGAGAGAGAATTCTCCTCATTTGTTCATCGTGAACATAAGATCTCAACGGAGCGTTCCTCCGTCGTGATCGCCCGGACTTATCAGTTGAGTAATCACTCTTGGTTGTGGCGTCGATAATTTTACGGTTCGCATTCGACCAGTTTGCCGTGGGTGAGGGCTGGGTTAGGGCCAGGCGTAGTAGTGGGTGTCGATCGGAATGAGACAGGACACATGAAGCAGGCACCGAGCAAGAACCGGGTTAGGGTCGGGCTTAGGGGCTGGGCTTAGGGGCCGTCGGTCGGCATCGGGCAAGCACCGGGCAGGCGTTGGGTGAAGGCAAAGCAGGCATGGCCGGCGCTAGGCAAGGATCGGGCAGGCAACGCCGACGCGTCTCTCTCGGGCAATGACGACGTAGACTCCTCCACGCGAACCAATATCAGCAAAACAGCACGTGCACGTCCAGTAAAATAGCACGAGCACGAACCCACATCCCGAGCATAGAGTCTAACACGAGCACGAACCCACAAACCGATAAAAGCCCGAGCTGGCATGTTTCATCCCAAAGGCAAGCCGACCGGAATCACATCAAGTTCCTTGTAGAGAGAATTAAAGCAGGGTTTCAATAAATTGGAGAAGGTTTGGCTTTTAAGTATTGAGTAAAAGATGCATTTTTTTGTGATCCTTATCAATCATTTGGTTAACTGTTTTTTGCACCTAATTTGATAACAGAACTGAAAGGATTCTGTTAAGTTATCTTCACCTCTGCTGATGCTCAGTTGAAGATTTCACCTAGAAATCTTTTTATCAGTACATTATCTCTTAACAGCTTTCTTTTCCTCAAGTGTACGTTTATTGGTCTGGAGCCCACCTTGTTTTCTATCCAGCATTGGGTAGATTTTGATAGGCTTTAGAATTTCTCTGCTGAAGGAGTATATCAATTCTGTGGCATAAATGGTGCTTATTTCTTGCCCCGTTGTCCGTCCATGCATTTGGACGTGTGTGTTGTGCCCCTACTCAGCCTGCCAGTAGAGGCGCTGGGCAGGGCAGCTCCGATTCAAAAGCAAGGAAAAATATTTTTTTTTTTAAGTACTATACGGATCTTAAATACTTGTAGGCACTCTTTTCACTCCTCACCACGAGGTGATGTGCCTTAATAATGAATGACTTGTTATCTTGAGGTGCTTAATCTGAAATGGCTAGGTTTCCTTGTGCAGGTTGTGCTGAAGAGGCAGCTGTTGTTTTTGGTGAAACAGCTGCCATTTCCATACAAAAGCAGCATCAACAGCAGCAGCAGTATGGGCCTGCTTCTCAAAACATTATGATGCGCAATGAAGATCATGATAGTGTTTCTTCTAGGAGCTTGGAAGAAGGGAGTCCAAGGCAGCTTAAGGCTATGGAAAACAATAACGTGAGAGAAGTTCCTCATGGAATTATTGCATCCGGAGGGATTTCAACCCAGCCTCCTAATGGAGGTCTTTCTAACTTGTTATTCTACAATACTCCTTCACCAATCGCCGCACAGGTGAGGTCGTGGAATTCATCTTTGCTATTCTTTTCATTATGAGTATCCCTTTTACTTGTGCTTTATTTAAAATGATCCTCCTCCATGTGGGACAGAAAAGAAAATCCTTCCGATATTACTGCCAATATATAATGGTTCATTAAAATCACTATTTTTAGTGAAACACAAAAAATGCATCTCTGACTGCATTAAATAATATGATGTTGTGGGAGAAATAAAAAATCAATGTGTATAGCATTAAATAATATGCGTTTGGTTGTTGTATAGGCTATTTTTTACTCTCGTCTTTATAGGTCTATTTGACATCATTGTTGCTAGCGTATGTGGCTGCATAAGTCCAAGCACTAAAGCCTGGGAAATCCATCAATAATAGAAATAGGTGATGGATATGGTCCATTAACAGCTGGAGAGGAGATTCTGCTTAAGAATCGGTGATGATATCATCTGGGATCTAAAAGTTGGTAGGGATCTCGGAGCACGAGTAACATAACTTTCACTAATTTTCCACCTATGATGGAGTGAATGTAATGGGCAGTGAGTGATTTTTGTGTGTAAGATTACCATGAGATTGGCGGCAGGATGGTCTATGTGCTGCAAGCCTTGCATGAGTTTCTCCTTTTTTTCCTGATCCGGTTATTCTTGTACTATTATGTGCGTGCTTAAATCAATGGGGTCAAACTTTCTGAGATTCTCTGGTCTAATTTGTGGTGATATAGTGACTGGTATAATTGTTCTGACGATATGATTTTTCCTTGTGGACGTTTCGTTATTTGTTGATATATTAAGTATGCGTGACTCAGCAAAAGGGAAGTAAATTAGTCCTTGTCTAATCTTAGTAAGAGTTGTCTTCGGACTGTTGTTTTGGTTTCAACTGTTCTTTCTCCTGCAGTTGTCTGGTCTTGTGCCACCACCTATTTGCAGAAACATGCAACCAAGTGCAGCTACAACTAGCACTGATAGCCCACCAAGGTCAACGATGAATGCGCCCGTTCAAGCCCCTCGAAGAAAATTTGTGGATGAGGGAAAATTTAGAAAGGTAAGTGACCTTTGTATTGTGTTTTCATATAACTAAGGTGATTATGCCAACTTGCCTCACAAAAATAGAGTTGAGTAGTATCCATGTAAGAACGTGTTTTCTTACACTTTTTGCTATGAGACAAAGATTGATCAAAATTGAACACATTCTTAATATTTGTGTGGGTTAACATGTTGATGAGGATAGAGGACTATAGGTATATCTCGTCATATCGCAGAAGCCTGAGCCCCTAAGAGCCAAAGCTATTTTAATTCTTGTTTTATTCTAACCCTATATTTGATATCGTTTCTTAAGGCATGTATTCTCACGACTTCACAACTATCTTCTCCTTTTCCATTAGTTGTTCTTGCCTTCTCGGTATCAAGGACCGAGTACCAACCAAAACTTATATGGCTGTTGAGGAGTTTATTTGGATCATAGCTTCTATTTATCGTGGAATTCACTCCATCAAAAGCTCAAGCATATTACATAGCCCAAAAATTATACCTGTTTGTTAACATGCTTGGTCACACAAATGTGCTTTAGGTTTGAAATGTGGACACTAACCATCTTTGTACCATGTGCTGGACAGATTGCGTAGCAGGATACGACTCATAACCTAGACACACCTGCTTTGATTTAATGCCAAGGAACCTAATCTACTGAAAGTTCAAGATTTATGTTTGTATTATAACACTATTGATTATTGTGTAGAAGGAGATATTATTACAGGTCTTCCGTTTTAGGAGGGTGATAAATTTGCTTAAATGCTGTAGCTATGTGGCCAAGTAAAAAAATTAAAAAATAAAAAGTGAACAAACTGGCAAGAGTTGTAAAATAGAAATCTATTTCATCATTTTTACTTCCAATTAAGTATTGGTCACTCAATTCGATGACTTGGGAGAAACTTCTTCGTGGTGATTCAGGGACCAAAAAAAGTGCGACTTTCTAGTCCATTCTTTGAGAGAAAGATGAATTGTGTGTTTGCTTCATGTGGTGTCAGGTCAGCCAATACCTCTGCTGATTGATTAGGAAATGATCACCAGAGAAGTTTCTCCACCGCTATCGTCATTTTTAAGCTTCATTTAATTCAGTTCGGGGCAGTTCTTTGTGGCTGGTGAAACTGTTGCATTAGCATGAGTTGTCCTTATCTAGGCTCTTTTTCACTGGGGAAGCAAGTGATCTATGAGGTCTCTTTTTCAATACAATTTGCCTTCATTTTCTATTCATTACTTTCAGATTTCAGGAAGGTTGTTTTCTGATTCTAGTACCCGTCGAAGTTCGCGGCTTGCTGGAGAACAAGGGGCCAGTACAAATGCTAATGCTGCAACAGGGAATGGGATCGGCCATACAACAAAGTATCTTGGGAGTTCTCGATTAGGCTCTGTGGCTTTGCGTTCTGTTACAGCTCGCAAGGTGCAAGCTTGGGGTGGTGAAAGTTTTGAAGAAGGTGATGATGTTCTAAGCATGTTATCGCATTCTCTAAATGCAGTATTCGACAGTAAAATTTTGGAGTTTTAATGTGGTTTGCGGATTTATATTGGAGCCATTGTTCAAAATTAATAAACACTAAGGGGCTGTTTGATTTGTCTGTTTTTTGTTTTGAGTTTTCTGTTTTCTGTTTTTTGTTTTCAGTTTTCAGAAAAACAGAAAACAGAATACGTGTTTGGTTTAAATTTATAATTTGTAATTTATAATTTATAATTTGTTAAACCTTGATCATTTCCCATGTTTTTTATGTTTTAAGAATTTCTGCCAAAAACACAGAAAACAGCTTTTTGTTGTTTTCTGTATTTTGAAGATTTTGAACTAAAAATTGTTTTCTGTTTTTAGAAAACAGAAAACAGTTTTCAGTTCAAAATCTTTAAAATGCAGAAAATGATAAAAAGTTGTTTTCTGTATTTTGGGCAGAAATTCTTAAAACTCCTAAAACACGAAAAATGCTCAAGGTCTGATAAATTATAAATTATAAATTATAAACCAAACGCGTTTTCTGTTTTCTGTTTTTTACTGAAAACTAAAAACTGAAAATGAAAACTGAAAACTGAAAATAGACAAACCAAACAGCCCCTAATCATCTACTGTATAGCTGAAATTCATCATTTTCCATTGATTGGTACTGGGAAGCCGAATTTGGTAGCATTGATAAATGAAGCTTTGGTGACCCATCAAATGTAGGGAATCATGCTCCTAGGAAGGGACCAAATTAATGAATACTTGGATCAGGCTTAATAATGCCTCCAACTAGTCTATATTTGAACAGATTGCATGATTTATGTAGTTTGGGCTATCCGTGAGCATCAGAAAGCCAGATCCTGATGGTTGAGCTTACTGATTGGAATTTAGATGAAGATGTTCAAAGGCTCCTTGTCCTCAGTCTAATTTGTGCAGAAATCTATGTTTTATCCCGTTCTTCAATCTAAATTAGGCTTTCAATCTTTCAGCCTTCTTCATTTATGCTGATTTTGCAGGTTTTAGCATCCTTATTCCTCACAGATGCTATTTGATTTAACCTGTGATATTATTTACCACGTTTTCTTGCTGGTTTTGGTCTATCTGCTATTTGTGAGTGCTGCTAATTACATTGTCTTTTGACTTTAAAGTGTTGCTTCTATGGATTATCTGAATCTCTAAGTCTCCTTTATATCATATCCTTGTTTTCTCATGCGTTATCATAAAAGTAAAACTACCGGATTCACATGTGCTCAATACTGAAGTAACAGCCAGAAAGACAGTAAGTGTTCCATAGGGCATGGTTGAGAGTAGGATGTTTGAAGGCAATATCCATTTGTGAGGATGCTCTATGTCTGAATTTTCTCTTCAGACCACATTTGAGACCATAGAATGCATGTAAACAAGTTGACGTTCCCTATACGAATGTGGCATTACCATGCAATGGAGCATTGGCTATGTAAATATCCCTGCCAAAAACATGGAAGGGAGATAAGTTGTTAGCATGGTCATGATAATTGTGTTGTTATTAATGCACAATGGCTTTCAGGAAACTTTGAAATTGCTAATAAGAGAAGCACTCATATCATTTATCTAGATGGTAGTTTGAATTGCTAAGGCTGTGATGGTACTTTTGAAATCTGCTTCTTTATAATTGTGCACTTTAAAGTTTGCAGCCATTTCAGCTTATGTTGATTGATTTTGTCTTAGGAATTCGCTGTGAGGCTTTTGATGATTCTCGTTCAAATATAGCAGCAAGCACTTCAGCTTCATCTCCTTCTGGTGATGCTAGGTGTGAGCCTGATGGTGGGGCCATGATGTTAGGTGGATCTACCATTTCTGATTCTACAGTCCTATGTGGCGCATCAGATATTTTAGGCCTCTTGAGACTATTAGGAGAAGGCTATAGATTGTCCTGCCTGTATAAGTGCCAGGTGATTACTATAGCTGCTTAAGAGCAGGGATGCCTAGCTGTAATTCCTTTTTGGGTAGGGAAACTAATAATCGTGCTTTACTATTTGGAGAGTAGGATGCATTGGATGCCTATCAGCATCTTCCACAGAGACACTACAACACCGGCTGGGTGCTTTCCCAGGTACTTCTTTAACTCCTTAATGTTTGAGGTGATTTAGGATGTTTTAACTCCCGCAGTGAAGGGAAGGGAAGGATGAAAAGTTACAGAAATTGGAGAAAAGAGTGGAAGCCTGAACTTGGGAAGAATGATAAGAAAAAGCAATACTCTTTCGATTTCCATTTTGATATTGTTGTGCTCAATCAATTCTTTTTACAACCATGCAATTGTTATGTAACTAAGGATATTCAAATCCTAATGGCGCTCATATACAGTCTATGTTCTAAGCAAATAAAGTTCTTGTTATGTTCTATGTTCGTTTTTTTTGTTTTTTTTTTTTCAATTATTCAGCTTTTATGAATTAGTAGTTCTATTCAGATTAAAGCTGTCGAGAAAGGAGATGATTTTGGTTCTCTACCAGTGTGACAGTGGTCTGACCATTTTCTCATCGATTGCCCATGTCTTCTTTTTATTAAGTATAATACAGTATACAGCTGCTTGGGTCAGGTTTGAAGTGGTCGGTAGACTGGTTTTCTATTTGTTACTAATTCAAGTGGAATTTAAATGTAGGTTGGAAAAGCATACTTTGAACTGGTAGACTATGTAGAAGCTGATCGTGCTTTCAGTATGGCTCGTCGTGCATCTCCATACAGTTTAGAAGGGATGGATCTATATTCAACAGTTCTTTATGTGAGTTGCATTGAAATATTTTTTCCCCGGCTGTTTGCATCCTTTTATTTCCTTAGTTACTGCCATACTGCATTTCCAAATTATTTGAAGCTAGTAACATTTGGTCTTTAACTCCTATTCCTATCCATGATTTCTTCTCCCTTTGAAGTGTATCCTTTCAAGCCCTGTTTGATTTTACTGTGCATGTGGGTAATGGATTTTATTTCCCCATGCTCTATTTCTAGCAAAAATGTGGGACAATCCTCCCATGGTATTGTATATCCCCAATATGGTGGATAACTTTTTCCGACGAACTTTTTTTAACATATTTTTTCCGACGTATTTTTTTCGGATGAACTTTTTTCGACGAATTTCATCCTATCATTTTATCTGTAAAACAAACAAGTTTGTAAAATCAACATATTACATAACTTATCTAACCTACTATCTCATCATTACTTATCCCACTTCTTATCCCTCATTATTACTTTTCCTACTTCCTATCCCCCATTATTACTTATCCCTCATTTTTTAATCTGGAAATCAAACACACCCATACTGTTTTAAGTGATTCCATGACATAAACAATATTTTCCAACTGATGCATTCTGCTACAAGATTAGCTTCACTGTGCTTCAGTCTCAGGGTGGAAATAAAACTGTGCTGACGGAGCTGATCACAGTTATTTGTTACATTTTTGCCAGAGCCTTCTAACTTTATTTTTCAGTACCACTTTCTAAAAATCTATATAGCTATTTGGCATATGAAATTCTTCCATCTGCACCAACTATTTAAATTGTGTTTCCTGCAGCACATTATTTCACTGATCTCACTGAAGGTAAATTTAATTTTTACTGCAGCATCTGAAGGAAGATATGAGATTAAGCTACCTGGCTCAGGAGCTTACATCAACTGACCGCTTGGCTCCTCAAGCATGGTATATTCAACAGATGTTTTCTGGTTCTGATCTTAATGCTGTTCAGTTGTACTAAGTTTCGTGTTTTCTTGGATTTTTTTTAAAAAATTTGCATTTCTAGATGGGCATAGGACCTAGAGAATGTTCATATATATGTTTTGAAATTTTTTCAAATATTTGTTTGTGTTGAAGATGTTTCTTTTCCTGGTGTCAATGGGGCTCATGTTACCCTTTTTACCCTAATTGAATGGTTGACAGGTGTGCTATGGGAAACTCCTACAGTTTGCAGAAAGATCATGATACAGCTCTGAAAAATTTCATGCGTGCCATGCAACTGAATTCTAGATTTGCCTATGCACACACACTTTGTGCTCATGAGTATGCTGCTTTAGAGGATTTTGACAATGGGATCAAATGCTACCAGAATGCCCTTCGTATTGACTCGAGACATTATAACGCATGGTATGGTCTTGGAATCATCTACCTTCGCCAGGAGAAATATGAATTCTCTGAACATCATTTCCGGATGGCGTTTCAAATTAATCCGCATTCTTCCGTTATAATGTCATATCTCGGGTCAGCCTTGCATGCTCTGACGGTATGCTATGCTCAGTTTTGTATTTATTGAGAGTGTTTTTTCCATCCACTAAGAATCTCTCTGTGGTGCATTTTGATAAAGTAGCTTGGGGCTCACATCTAAAACCAATTGATTGAGCTTTCACATATGAGCAATCCGCTCTGATACCATGATAAAGTAGCTTAGGGCTCACATCTAAAATTAATTGGTTATAGGAGGTAATCTAAACCCTTATAAACCATTTTTTTGCAAAATTATATTTCTCCGATGTGGGTTTTATTTCTCACATACTCAATACGCCCTCGTACGTGTCGCGAATTTTTAAACTTAACACGTGGATAACTTGAGTGGTATGGAGCACGTGTGGCCATTGGGCTTTCACGCGTGGACAATCCGCTCTAATACTATAATAAAGTAGTTTGAGATTCACATATAAAACTAAGTGGTTGGATTTTCACATGTGAGCAATCTGCTTTGATATCATGATTAAGTAGCCTGGAGCTCACATTTAAAACCAATTGGTTATAGAAGTAGGTAACCCAAACCCTTATAAACCCTTTTTGTAAAGTTATATTTTTTCGATGTGGGTTTTATTCTTCACATTTGAATGAACATTTTTCATGACCTGAAAGTTTGATGTTTGGTGTTGAAATAGAGAAATGATGAAGCTTTCATGATGCTGGAGAAGGCCATCTTAGCCGATAAGAAGAATCCTCTGCCTCTCTATCAAAAAGCTGTGGTGCTTAAAAACATGGGAAAACTAGATGAAGCTCTAGAGGTCCTTGAAGAGCTGAAGGAATATTTCCCGCGTGAGTGCAGTGTCCATGCACTGATGGGTAAAATCTATAAGCGTCGCCACATGTACGATAAAGCAATGCTTCACTTTGGACTTGCTTTGGACTTGAAACCTTGTGCGGCAGATGTTGCTTCCATCAAGGTAACTTCTTTTACAAGTTCCTAAAGAGATTACTCGTTCATTTTGCCACTTTTTTTACCTCTAAATAATTAAAAGAAAAATTAAAGATGATACATACGGACCTTGTTATGTTGTAATCTACCAAAACGGATGCATTACTCTACATCGAGTCAATTGGAAAAGACGGATATATGTGGTCGATCTCACTCAATGGGACGTGGTCATTAGGAATGACGATGAAACTCGAATCCGATCCGAACTCGAACAACCCGATCAGAATGGGGTAGGGTCAAATCCAGTTTGACCGAGTTCGGGATGGGTATAGGACGGGGTCAAAGGCAGTTTGACTGGGTTTCGAGGCGGCTTCGATATTTTCTTGTCCCCTTTCCAAACCCTACCTGAACTTGAACCCGCCCCAACCCGACCGAACCCTACTCGAACCTATCCCAAACCTGTAATCCGCCTCATAACATATATTATTTACTTACCAGAACCGGTCCCATGCCCCTAACAGGGATTTCCCAAACCCGCCCCGTTCCCAATCGGGGCTTGTTCAGGTACGGGAAAAAAAATTCGAGTATAATCAGGTATTTCTCGAATCCGTCCCGTACCCGTCCCATTGTCATTCCTAGTGGTCATGATGATGATATCAGTCTTGTAGTTGTTGAAAATTGTGATTTATTTCGTGGTCGAGTCTCTGTTTTGAATGTCTGTTGCCCTTATTCCTGTATTTGTATGCATTATCGTATATTGTTATCCATAGCTTACATACGTTGGTCATATACCGCTATTTGTTATTATATATTATTATATGTAGCTCCAACCTAATTTTCTGATTAAGTTCGGACAATGCGTTTTAGATGGTCGATAGTCAACGCAATATATCTGTTGGATCTTATGTGTGCATGATTTCTATGAATACGTATGGCTGATTCCACCTAGTAGGAAGTAATCGTGTTGATTGATTGAATAATTAAAGAAAAATTCGCCTCATCTATCACCAGTCTAATTCTATATCTTGCTTTCTTGTCAGTGGAGTTAGGTTTCTTCTTGCTCTTCATATCCTACTTTCGTGCTCTTC
>JAOWBR010170975.1:0-11400 GCA_028571145.1 Dionaea muscipula
AATCTCATAAAAATCAAAATGTCAAAATGCTCTCCACAAGACTCGAACCCGAGTCCTCCATGAATAAATCCCTTCAACCGCCTCCACTAACCAGTCGGGCTAGGAAGGATTCTCAGGAATAAACCAAACCAAATAAAAATATAAATGGTCGGGTTATCACATAAACGCTACTAAGGATGAGCTTCCTCCAAAAGTCACTTCAAAAAGACATCCAACCATAAACCAAGACACCAGAAACTAACACCTCAAGTCAACAACCAACAGGCTACACAACCGCAAACTAAAAAAGGCAAAACCAGACGCGCACCAGGCGTGCTCCAAGACTTACTAACTAAAATAAAAGATCTACTCAAGGGGTCAGGATACCTCGAGTGTCTCCGTGTGAGGGTCCATCATCTGGTGATGTAGCTGAACTACCGGATGAATCAGGGCGTCGTATGACTGTCGGGTCCACGCTCCTAAGAAGTCTCAAAAACTCTTGTTGAATGTCCGAAGGAGCACTAAATCGAACCTGCTGAAATCTCTGGAAGAGCTCCCCATCCTCAATTGTGATGCTCTGGAAGCAGTAGAAGCGGTCTAATTCCTCCTCCGTGGGTCTCCACGTGACAATCCCTCCGAGATGGAGAGTAGGTTCCACCGGGACATCCACCAGTCATGTCTGATCAAACGACTCTCTAGACCTAGGCCCTGGGGCCTGCACTCGATGAGTTCTCCTTGCCATGTCTGCAAAATGCCACGCATGCTAAACGAAATAGAACGGAAAACTAAACAACAAGAAGAACGTACCTCTACTGGATGCCGAGAGACGTGCCTCATTCTAACAACCCATAATCAACTCATGCAAAACTCAGAAGCACACATAGTCTAGTCTAACCTATCCTCAGACAACTTAGATTAAACCTTGCTCTAATACCACAATTGTCATACCCCACCCCAGGTGAACCAGCGTACGACCCGTGGAACCATCCACGAACTGCACAAGCCAAAACCCCAACCTCAACAGCGGAAACAAATCAAACGAGTGGAACTAAAACATCTCTATCAACTGGAAAGGGACCAACAGCAAGTCTAAATCAAAACTAGAAATCAAAAGGGAAAACCTCCCAGCTAACAACTAATCTCAAACGAGCTACTCATCTAACTCAAAATGAAACTCAAGGCACATGCGCCACAAAACTCATAATGTCAAATGAATCTCAAATGTCAAACTAAATCAAAGTGCTAGGAACTAAACCAAAAGTAGGAAGACTCAGTAACGCCCTATGAGGCCACGTCGTCCCCCCGCCGCATCCTCCTAGTGAAAAAACTAAGCTGAAATCACAAGTACCGGGGGTATACACAGGGTCAGAAGAGAAATCATAAGCATGATTTATAAGCATGATTTATAAGTTGTATAACATATTTAAAAGGCCACATAATTAGCGTGATTTAATATCAACTCAATACTTTTAATATAAGCCACACGCTAAAAATCACATATCAATAAATCATGCTCAACGGGGTATCGAAAACAAAATATTAAGAACACGGAAAGGTGGGAATAGAAGGAGCAAGGCTTGTGTACACCCCTCATCTGAAGTCCAACTAAAGTCAATCACGATCGAAGATTAACTACCATACACCGTAGACGGTCACGTCACCACCTACGAGTCAACCAACGGAGAAAACTCACTAATGCATCACAAAAATGCCCATCATGCAAAACAAGGCTAGAACCTTAAACGACGCGTCTAGCATGCTCTACCATTGCCCCGACCCAAACGGATCCTCAAAACACGTTCAAAACCCCTCTTAGAATGCCTAGGAGTCAAACTAGAATGATCCAAGATCACTGCATGAGGTTTGGGTGGGAGAAAAACTCATTTGCAGGCCTGGGGACGTCCCTGGAGATATCCCCCCTTTACTGGAGAAGTGAAAACAAAAGCGGCAAAAAGCCACATGAGATGTCTCTGGAGGCGTCTCTCTGGAGACGTCTCTCGCTGCAGAATTCTGCAAAATCCGAATTCTACACATCGAAGACAGATTTTCCAAACACCTAAAAATCGCCACCCGAATCCAAATGAAACGAAACCAACTCCATCATGCTAAACATATTAAGACATAAACACGCTTCAAAACACACCCCAACCAAACCGCACACACAACTCATGAATCGATAAAATCTAATCATGGAAAACGATCGAAAACCTTACCCGAAGCCGTGAAAACGACGCCAATGATCCACGAGCAATCCGGACAAGTCCTAATTCCCTTCACCGATTAATCGATCATAAGAAAAGAAAATGGAAAACACCCGATCACAAAACGTCCTCCTCAAAAATCCAAACCAAAGAAAAAGAGAGAAAACTAACCCAAACGAACTTACCCCCGACGAAGATAAAAATCCTAAATCACCCTCCTCATCGCCGTCAACAATTCGCCGGCCTCCTCTACCACTTGGTGATTCCGTCGGCAGCTAAGAAGAGAAAGGGAAGAGGAGAGAGTTACGGTAGTGGGAAAGAGGAAAGAGAGGAAGAGGAAATGAGATGGGAGTTACTGTGAGTTGAACATGAAACCCTCAAAATATGATTCCCTATTCAATGAGGGTTAAAAGGGTCTTTTCCCCTCTCAAAAAGAGATTAAAAATCTTAAAATGCTTCCCATAAGTCTCGAACCTGAATCCTCTCAACTCAAGTGCACTCCTCCGCTTCCATTGAGCCAGTTGGGCTAGATGGAAGTCTCGATGATTTAACAAATCGAATTAATTAAAAGTCAATCGGATTATATGAAATAGCCCAAACAACTTAAAATTAAGATGGGTTATCACAGTTTGCCTTTCGAACTCATGTGTGTTACAAGCGATTGTGCAGTGGGGGCGGCACTTGGGCAAAAAAAAAGATAAAATTTTTCATCCTATCTATTATGCGAGCAAGACTCTGGATCCTGCTCAACAGATTTACACCACCTCAGAGGAGTTGTTGGCAATTGTTTTTGCCTTTGAAAAATTTCGACAATATCTGATTGGTACTCACGTTATTGTGCACACAGACCATTCAGTTTTGAAGTACCTACTGCAGAAACAAGACTCAAAGTCAAGGCTTCTTAGGTGGGTGCTGCTCTTATAAGAAATCGATATGAGCATAGTAGATAGGAAGGGGTCAGAGAATGTGGTGGAAGATCATCTATCAAGACTATCATTTGTCTAAGGCCCCAGCTATGAAGCACCTATCAAGGAGGAGTTTCCTGATGAAATCTCCTCGCCATAGAAGCTGACGCCACAGATTTGGAGTCTGTCGCCACGGAGGACACTGAAACCATAGAAGTAAACTTCTTAGAGGTGGCGCCATGGAGGATAAGAAATAATCATCCTCCATGGTGTGCTAACTTCGCTAACTATTTGGCAAGTGATTTCCTTCCCCTAGACTTTACTGCCCAGCAAAAGAAGAAGTTCTTTACTGATTTGAAGCATTACACGTGGGATGACCCCGTCCTTTACCGATTTTGCATCGATGGAATTCTGAGAAGATGTGTTGCTGAGGTAGAAATCCCAGACATATTAACTCACTGCCATGAAGGGGCAGCAGGGGGTCATCATGGGCCAAGACGAACAACATTCAAGGTTCTGCAATGTGGCTACTATTGGCCAATAATTTTCAAAGATGCTGAATAGCACATCAAGACATGTGATGCCTGTCAGAGAACAGGGGGAATATCCAAGAAGGATGAGATGCCCTTGACTAACATTATTGCCTATGAACTTTTCGATGTTTGGGGCATCGACTTCATGGGTCCCTTCCCCTCCTCCCATGGAAACAAGTATATTTTGGTTCCAGTGGACTACGTATCTAATAAGTCGGTGGAGGCGATCCCTTCTTCCACCAATGATACCCGTGTGGTGTTGAAGTTCCTTTAGAAGAACATCGTTTCAAGATTTGGAACGCCACAGGCTCTCATATCTGATGGGGGTAGCCACTTCTGCAATAAGCTTTTGGATAATCAACTAAAGAAATACAACGTACATCATAAGGTGGCGACACCTTATCATCCTCAAACTAGTGGTCAAGTGGAGGTCTCTAACAAGAAGATCAAGTAAATCCTGGAGAAAACTGTTAACTCCAGCAGGAAAGACTGGGCAACCAAGCTAGATGATGCTTTGTGGGCATACAGGACAGCTTTTAAAACTCCTATCGGTATGTCTCCTTATCGTTTATTCTTTGACAAGGCCTTCCATCTCCCTGTCGAACTAGAGCACAGGGCTTACTGGGCCCTCAAATTATTCAATTTTGATAACAAGGCGACGGGAGAAAATAGATTGAACCAACTCCAAGAGTTGGAAGAAAGTAGATACTTAGCATATGAAAATGCTAAGCTGTACAAAGAGCACACCAAGAGCGTGCATGACTGAATTTTGGCAAGAAGGGAATTTGAGCCTAGACAACTGGTTTTGTTATTTAATTCTCATCTCAAGTTGTTTCCAGGAAAATTGAAGAGTAAATGGACTGGCCCTTACACTGTTGTAGAGGTATATTCCTATGGCGCCGTTAAAATTCAAGGCGATACTAGGAAGTACATTGTCAACGGTCATCGCCTCAAACCCTACATTGCTGGCCAGCCAATCGAGACAAATAAAGAGTTGGATATTCAAGATCCATCCCCTGAGCAGTATGATTAAGCTGTATCGAAGAAGTCTAGCTTAATGGACTCTAAACTAAGCGCCATATGGGGGGCAACCCATACTCCTCTCCTTTATCTTTTTAATTTTCATCATCTACTTTTCACTTTCGGATTGTTTTTCCTTTCTTTTATATTTATTTTTTGATGTTTCTATTCTCAGGAACACACAGGAAGCTTGAACTCAGAGGTGTTAAGCCTGTAAGAGGCCAGGGTGTTGCCATATACCTGTGTCGATGACATATACTTGTGGCGACAATATTCCTTACCGCCACCAATGTCTCCCGACTATGCACAATACAAGTATTAATCAAAAGAGACATTCAAGCATTCAAGGATGGATGGCAATTCAAACAAGGAAAAGAACATTCAAGCAAGAAAAGGAAATGCAATTGAAAGATAAATTAATTACAGACCAAATGTTTCAGAATGTTTTGAAGATCGTCAAGCATGATAATGTTTTTAAGGAATCCAGGACAAAGGAAAATTGAGCAGTTTAGTTCTGAAGAGGTCCTTCGCATGGAGGAGGACCATGCTTTCTCTGGCACACTGCACAATCGCTATGGTCTTCATCAGGCTAAGGAGCGAAGGCACTATGAGCATCAACGTCATCATCTGCAAAAGCCTCCCATTTGTCAAGCAGATCCAAAGGGGGCCCTTCAGATGATTGCCTCTGTGGTAAATACTCCATTGGGAAGGGCATTTCATCGGGAACCAACAGTTTTGTGGGGTCCAAAACATCAAGCACTTCAACTTTCCCCGCCTTACCCATCGCCGCCTCATCCTGCATCTTTGCAAGTTTAAAACCATAATCATACCAGTCATGGCAGATGTCTCTGATGGCGTCATCATACTGCTTCGTCTTCACATAATTGTCAATTGATAACGCCTCGGCATCAGCCATATAGGCAACCAGAGATTTCTTCAATGTTGGCGTTGAGCACGGTTATACCCGATGATCGCCTTCAAGCGAATATCCTCCAGCATCTACTTAGTCCATTGTTTGTGATACTTGTCATGCTCTGCCTTGAGGATTTCTAGTTCCTTGTCCTTGGAGGCAAGCTCCTCCTTGTCTTTTGTCCTGGCCACCTCGGGCTCTCTCAATTGCCGCTCCATATTGCTCTTATCCCTCTGCAGCTTCTGCACATCATCAAGCAGGGAGGCAAGCTCAGCCTCTTTCCTTTTCAGAACAGAGGCAACAGTCTTAGCTTTGCTTTTGTATGAAGCAGCCTCATTGTGAGATGTGATAAAGTTCTTCTCCATGGCGGTAAGCTCGGTCTTGCAATGCTGAGCCTCTCAGTTGCTTTCTTCTCTTTTGCCTCCGCTGCCTCAGCTCTCGCCATTACATCCGCAATTTTCTGCTTGCACTCTTCTTTGTAGGTATGGTGCTCGGTGATATAATTGTCTACAACTTTGTCTGTTTCCTCTTGGCGGTGTAGGGACTCATTCCATAAAATTTATTGCTGCATTACAAGGTGTTAACATTTAATGGAGGTAATCTCAAGAGCAATATCAAGACATTTTAAAACACGGATACCTGAACGGATGCCTGAGTCAGCCATTGTCTGAGCTGAACATCCGTAAGCTTTTCTGCGATTTCTACATCCTTCGCCGTCATGGAATCTCTGGCCCATTGCACTCTCAGGGCTTGTTTGTCATCCTTGTTTGCATTAGTGCTCATCAGCACACTGTGATGAGGCATGATGAGCCGCCTTTGAGAGCCTCGAGGAGGTTGTGGTTTGGTTGACGAGGGTGCAGTAGGATCAATGGGTAATATGGAGGGCGGCAGTTGGAGTGATAGCAACACTTGCTCTTGAACAGATTTCTCTTCAGCTGCCTTCTTCCCTTTACTTCTTGTCTTCCTCCCTTTCTCTGTGGCTGCGCCTTCCCCTTTCTCTGTCGCCACCGGCTCCATGACCTCCGTCGTCGCCGCTGTAGTTTCTCCCTTCTTCTTAAGTTTCCTTTGCTTCTTCTTGGGTGGCGACGCCATGGCTTTGGCCAATTCCTCTATGGCTTTATCAGCCACTTCCTTTTGAGCTTCAGTAGCCGCCACAGTTTTGGCCACGTCATCTGTAATTTCAATTTTGTCAAGAGCAGTTAAGAATCTCTGCAAATTTTCATCATCTGAAAGGAGGGCGTCACGAGAATCATGCTCACCTCTCTTCTCTGTAGTCTCTTCTTCTGGGTTGCTGGTGGCGTCGTCCATGGGTACTTCATGCTCACGACCTACAGTAGTGTCAATAATCTCATCATCATCCTCGCCACCAGCTGCTCCCGTGGCTTGTGCTGGAGCTCTCTTCCTTTTCAACAACGCAGTTGAATCAGTACTCCTCTCCTCACCTTCACTGCTCCCAGCAATCGATGGCGACGCGTCACGCTGTTGTGGTCGCCCTCTCTAGATCCTGGCCAGGGGAGAACCAGGTCTCAGTAGAGGTGGTTCTTGAGGTGATGACGACGCCCCCGGCCTTCACCTGTGCTGATGATGTCGCCACCTCCTCCATTCTCACTGATTACATAGATGCAGCTTTCCCACTCTGACCAGGCGTTGCCCCAGAAGATGTATCACCACCCAGAACATCAGCAACGACATTCTTAGCAGTAAGACTATAAATCCCTACCACTCTCTTGAGAATTCTTGACATGTCTGCGCCACAGCAAACAAGGATCATCAGATTTCAAAACTCTGAATTCAATATAAGTGCAAACATCAACAAAGTATGATTATGATCCTATGAGGATGGGTGCGTGTGGAAATTCCAAATTGCTCTAGATTTTCCAGCTGAATATACTTCTCCCAAGACGGCAGGGACTTCTTCCCTTCACTGATGAAGGTATCACGCAGTGCCCTCTCCTCATCATTACAAAATCCTCTGACCTGGATAAAGGGTTCAGTAAGTACTTCCTGTTGTCTGGTGTTCACCCCCCATGATTTAGAAGTCACCAAAACAAATTTCACCTTCCAGAGGTGAACATTGCTCCTGGGGTTCACTATGCCGTATTGCACTTTCTTCTTCCCCTTTACCTTCAAACAAAAGGCATAGTACCCAGTATCCAGACATGTCTTCTGATCTTTCACAGGTGCTAACTGGAACATCCAGTACTACACTTGTAGTGATGGTGCCACCCCTAACTGCCCACACCTGATAATATATGCAACAATCTGTGTATATGTGTTCGGGGTCAATTTTCCAAGCAGTAAGTTGTACAAGTTCAGGATACTTTGAATGAATGGGTGCAGTGGTATCCTTAATCCTCCTCTCATTAACTCATAATGAATCGCCACTGTATTGTCTAACTCAACATCAAGCACGGTGTTATTTGGCCCTGGAAGTATATACTGATATGTCGTGGGCAAGGGAATAACATCATTGAAATCATCAATGTCACCGGCTATCAACACAGATGTGGCCTCTTGAATCATGACCGCCAAAGCATCAATTCCTTTCACTCGAGTGGCATTTCGCTCAATCGCCATCACTGCTATGTAAGTTGGGATTAAAAATCTAATTTTTGAACTCTACCCTAATCAACGATTTTTGATTCTCAGGTTTATTCGAGGAAATTCAAACAGAGAAGGAAAAATTGAAGGGAGATTTACCTTAATCAAATAGGAATCATTGAGAGTGGAAAGTGATTGCTCCAAATCGCTATGGAATTGCCCTTTGAATCGCCAGATATCTCTCTGCTCTCTTGAATTAGGGTTTTGGAAAATGAGAATTCGCATGAGGAAGACGAAGTGTCGGGCTTCGAAATTTATAAGGGCAGATAATAGGACATCCGTTACTTGAGCGGAAAATAATTTAGTAGCCCAACGGACTTCGGGCCCACCATATTTAATTCAGGTCCATTTCTTCCACACTGAGTTTTGTTTAAAATAACGTCGAGACGACGTCGTTTTAAGTTGGGGGAAGGGGCCTGACGCCACGGTATTTTGAAAACTTGACGCCATGGAACATTTTGGGCACTGACGCCATGATTCACATTTTAACGCCACGGTGTGTTTTCAACTGATTTTCATTTACCAGTTTCCTGTGTTATTTATTTCTTTTATTTCCCTGTTTTTCCCTGTTTTAGTTTATTTTTACTTTTAGCTTTTTGTTTTTCTTAGTTTTAGCTTACTTAGTCTTATGTTCTCATGATTATTTTGCATTCCATCTTTTTACATTTGTTCTTCTCCTTAGTTTTGGTAACACCAGTTACACTTACGACCATGTCTAGGCTATAAAATTGAGGGTGGTACACTTCATCTTCTCCATGGTAAGTTAGTCTTAAGACCTTGTGAGGACCGAGCCTTTAAAATTTTTCTTTTGAGTGCTGATTCTTTCTCCTCATTAAAAACAATTCTGCTCACCATGAGTCTTTGCTTTTTACATTTGATCTCATGTTTTATTCCATGTTAAAGGTGAGAACACTATCTGAAGCATCATTTAACATGATACTTTACTTTTGGTTACGCCATGGATATGAAGTAAGACATTTCTTGAAAATTTTTGAGCCTCTACCATTCTTCCAAACACAATTTCCGTATCTAGACTCCATTTGAGCCTGATTGGAGAAAACCGTTCTTTGCTTTAAACTACAAAATATACCAATACTCAAGTTGGGGGGAGATTGAAGCTTTGAAAAAGATAGAAGTTGCCCATGGCGCTGAAAAGAAAAGCCCTGCCAAGGCCATATAAAGACCTTGGAGCTCTAGAACAGTTGAAAAGAATGAAGATCCTACCAAGGGGTGAAAGCAAAAGCCCCATCACATTGAAAAGAAAAAAAAACAAAGGATCTGCTCAGAAGAGAAGATATTGAAAATGATTGTGAGCTCCAAGGAAGCACAAAAGCTTCAAAAGATGGTGGACAAATTCTAAAGTTAGAGGAAGAAAATCCTCTATTCTCATCGCCGTAACAACTCAAAAAGTCCAGCAGGGGCTGTCGCCATGGGATTTACTGGAGTTATAAGGAGGGAATGAATTATTTTTCAAAAATTTTACTCAGTTTAATGTGCCTGAGTTCCAATGAAACATCTGAAGCCAGCCTAAATTTTACTCAGTTTAATGTGCCTGAGTTCCAATGAAACATCTGAAGCCAGCCTAAAGCACATCGCTTCCCTACCATTTTAAGCTTATAAAGTCCTACTGATCCTTAGCGTAGTCATTAGTTTTTTACAAACTGCTAATTGCTTGTTCTCACTCTTTAATTTCTTATCTATTAGATTATACACATAAGAATGAGCATCTTTGATTAAGTCATGAGGTGTGTGGATTATCATTTGTTCCTTTACATAACTTCCACCACGCACCATGAGAGCGTTCTTTGTGAATAATGTTTAACCAAGTTTTTTGAGAGCATCAACATGACGTTGTGAGAAGACTGACTATCCTTGGTGATATGAAGTGTTACTGCCCAGTGACATGGAGCTTGGACCTCTGAAGATCGTAACACCGGTGTATCATGTTGCTTTTAAGATTTGCATTTGCATCTTGGTGTGATCTATATTATTTCCATGATTTCATTTGTACTAAGTAGCTTATCCATTTTCTTGATCCTACACTCTGAATCCTCACTCTTTTTATTCTACCTATTCCTTTGCTCGAGGACTAGCAAAGAGTCAAGGTGGGGGGAGTTGATGTAGCCGTGAGACGGCTACATTATCTTACCTTTTACATGTGCTAAGTCCTTTGTTTTATCTTATTATGGTGTGATCTATGCCTCTTTTTTAGTATTTCTCAGATTTCATACCCATTGAAGAAATCAAGGATAGTTGACGCCATCATTGGAGCAAAAGGTTGAAAAGCAGCTAAGTTAGGACATGGCGCCATCACTATTCCAAAAGGTTGATCCTGGAGCCCAAACTTTCAAACACTTGCAAATAACCTTCAAAGATAGCCCTCAAAAGATGACATCCAGAGAAGCTAAGAATCACTCAACTGTCGCCATGGCGCTGACTAGCTCTACTGAAGCAATGACGACGATCGTCCTTAACTTGAGATTCAGGGATTTAGTATTGTCGTCCTCAGTACTCATGGCCCTCGTTCAACATGTAATACCATCCTGTGGGGTCATATCTTCCATACAATGAAGAAGTTTCTCTGGAGAGGTCCATGCCGCCACGGAGCTGTTTGGTCTCACCAAGCCGTGGCGATGACTGGTCCTAACTTGATATCTGAAGATGTTGCATTGCTGATCCGGATTCCAAACATGATCATTTGATCTATTGAAGCATTCCATATGGTCAAATCATTCATCGGATCTATCAAATTCCCTGGAGGAAGAACTTTCGCCCTAGCACCAATGGCGCTGATACTGAACCTTATAGCGGTGGCGGCGGTTGACCTTAATTCCTTGTTCAAGATTTTTTTTCTTGACGCCTTGCATGATTCAATATCTTCCTTGATGATTAGAAGATGAATCCTGGTGTCCGATTTGAAGTTGGAGATGTCCTTCTCTAGATACAAGCAATTGACACCATGAAGTCTCTCAGTCCCTGTAAGATCATGACGAGGCCTATTCCTGCCTGACGCCATAGGGGTCGATGGTTCAGATATTGTCGCCCCGCCTTTCTGACCTGGCCAAGCAGTTGCATTTATATTCCAGATTCTCCTCCTACTTTCAAGCCTACTCTCAGGGGATTTTCTGGTTAGAACTGAAGCACGAATCTCTCATGGATAAGGATGAAGCTGACCGCATTTACTCCTCCTCGGAAGTCTATAAATAGCATCCAAGCTGCATCATTTCAAAGGGTCGATCTCCCGCACGAGT
>JAOWBR010170986.1:0-11400 GCA_028571145.1 Dionaea muscipula
GTTATCTCAAGTGAATCCCCCGATATCTATTTAGATATATTCCCAAAATATATTAATTAGATTTACTGCTATCTTAAACAGATAAATATGATTCACTTGAATAATTGAGCCCACCTCAATATCAGGTCCAATAAGATATGGGTCAGTCCACTTAGGCGCCCATAAGCAAACACATATTTCCTACACATAGTTACACCGATGCCAACTTCGGTGGTGACTTGGATGATCAGAGGTCTACATCCGGGTACGTGTGTTTTCTGGAGCATCTTGTGTTTGTTGGTGTAGCAAGAAACAAGACTCGGATTCTCTTTCTGCGACCGAGGCGTAGTATAAGGTGTCTTCACTTACCACTCAGGAGTGTGTTTGGTTGAAAAGATTGGTGGAGGATATTCATGGTGGTGTTCATAATCCTACAGTTATTAAAGGGGATAATCAGAGTGCGATCAAGCTAGTTACAAACCCGGTGTTTCATGCTAGGACTAAACACATTGAGATCGAGCATCATTTTATTCAGGAAAAGGTGTTTGATGGAACGATTGAAGTTGTGGAGGTTGTGTCAAAGGAGAATATTGTTGACATCTTCTTCAAGTCTCTCGCCAAAGGGCCGTTTGAGTTTCTTCGACTAAAGTTGGGGTTTTATAGTCGGGATGCACTTTAAGGGGGAATGATGAAAACATAGAGCGTATCTGCCTGTATTTCCATCTATATCTTTTGGAATTTTATGTAATCTCTAAAGATATTAGATATATCTTTAAAGATATATCAAAGGGGAGTTAGAAAGACAATAGCTGTGACAATATTTTTTCTAGAATGTTTTGAGGCGATCCAAAACGGTGGATGTGTTTTTACGGGTAGACATTAAAGACATTTTCGAAAAATAATACCGGGAAGGGCTCCATCCAGACGTTTTTCGGTATGATTTGGGCTAATTTCAATATATGTCACACCTATCGATCCGGAATGATTTGAGACGATCTGAACCGTTGAATGTGTTCAAAATGTGTTTTTATAAGTGTACGAGAAACCCTACCGAAATTTGAGGTGTTAATGCATTAGCCCCAAGAAGAAAAAACCCCGAAAAAATAACTCTTATAGAAACCCGAGTATATTTGGGTGCAATCAACCCTATTGGAATCCGAAGGGTTAATACAATCGTTTTTAGGACATTTTGAACACATCTAACCGCTCAGATCGTCCAAAATCATTTCGCATATTATGTGTCCTTTATAGTGCCAAAATCGGCTCTAAAAACTTCCGGATGAAGCCCTTCCCGATTTTTTTTTTCGACGATTTTTTATGTACACCCTTAAAAGCACATTTTAAACGTATCTACGTTTTCGGATCGTCTCAAAATATTCTAGAAAAATATTATCACAACTGTTGTCCTTTTTGCGTTGTCTTTCTATCCCTATATCAAATATTCAATATATCCTCCACTATCTAGGTTTATGTTTTCTATAAGAATGATAGGGTTATTCAGAGTTTCTTTCAAGTAAGATTGGGGAATTTGTACCTCTCTCAATTAATAAAGAGTTTTTCATGAAGTTCATTGTCTTTGTTCTTCTACTTTTCTAAAGATCTAATTTTGGGGAAAACTTTACACTAACTATCTTGGTTAGGAAAACATAGTTTGAGGCACTGAAAGCAGGCACTGTAAATCTAACATAGATCCCAAGAGTTCCTCCTGTGGAAAGATTAACCTTTTTTCTGAGAGTTGATGCCTTCATACTAAATTACAAAGTCTGGAGACTTCTTAGCGCCTAAACGTTCTTCATGCCTTTTATTTGCAGACTTCCTGAAACCTAAGTTGCAAACCCTTTTGGATGATAAAAATGTTTTATGCAGTAGCTGCGAGGTAGTAAGTGAATATCGTGTTATACAAGAGGTTATTGGCATGGCTAAACACTTCTCGAAAAGGCTGCAGTGAAGATTGATTGATGAATGAGTAAATATATTTGACATTAAGGATGGATTACCTTGGGAGAAAAAATATTTGAACCAGACTTTGATGGAATGTGGGGAAAAAATGGACTACACGTGGGAATTTGTTTAGAAATTTGAGAACCCAATGGTGGTTGATATGAATGATTTGAGACTTAAATGGATAAGATTTTGAGGACATCAATTGCAAATCTAAATCATGGTGCAAGCATGTGAGGTGCTCGCTACTAGGGCCATGTTCATTCTACAGGAAGAAGGAATAAATGGGGCTGCCAATTTTATTTAATTAATTTTAATTCCATCACGTAAATTGCATAGTTTGTCAAATGTCTGGGAAACTTGATTCCTCATAACCAATGACTCAGCTTTCCTATTACTCAGGCGAATAGCTTACGCATTATGTTTATAGCTCTTTGATGCCTCTGTTTTTTTCCCATGGACTAACATTCCTGATCATCTTATTACTCACTGCTCTCTCTTATTCGATGTTTATTGTCTGTTCCAATCTACCAATGAAAAGAATTTACTCTATATATAAGTTGCTATATATAAGTTGTTGTTACCCCTTAATAGTTTTACTTAATCTTTGGAACAAATTTCAACATGGATAATGGCCTAATGGGATCCTTCCTTCTTTTTTTCGTTTGGCTGTTTTGTCATGGATTTGCCACTTGTTACTGATACTTAGCGACACTGCCCTTATCTTGACATGGTAGCTTGAAGCTTCTGTAAGACCTGAAACCAAGTTTTTCCAAATGGACATGTTATTTTGTTTTTTTACATCTACACGGTACGGCTTACTACTGAGAATGAGGATTTGGCTCGCGCATTATACTGATGCCGGAATGGAAGTGAAATCCATATTTTCACCAAATTAAAGAAGTTTAATTGCTGAGCGGTTTTCATTTAATACAGATGGAGTTGATACATTGCACGATGAGTTGTGACGGAACAAAAAGGCTATTTCCTTCCTAGCAGGACCTGTACTCTTTGCTTGATTTCCATCTGTATCTGAACAAGTGCAACATTGTTCTTTGTTTACCTTTCATGTGTCTCAGGTTATAGTTTTAAAGCTTTATAGGTCATTCAATCTATATCTGTATCACTATTCCTCTCATTTTGGGTTTGTATCGGGTGTAATTGCTAGACTAGGCAGTTAGATATGGTTTAATGTATGTAGTTAAGGTGGCTGAAAACACCATCTTTTTAAGTTCAAAATCACTATTACCTTTTCCGATTGTTGGAAAAATCTTGGCTTGAACTAGATGATATTGTCATGGGCTTGTTCTTCCTTTAGACCGTGTGGAGCCTAAGTGATGGTAGGTTTACAATGGTGCACGCCTCTTCGGATCCTTTCCAAGTTAAAGAGAGAAGGGAAAAGGGTAGAGAAAAGTGTATGATTTAGTTTTGATTACTTACACTTGAACAAAAGCAAACGAAGGTTGCATTGCATAACCCTCTGCTTGATGGCATGCCACGGCGTTCCGAACTAATTGTTACAAATGAAGGATGGCAAAGTCCTTAATGTCTTAGCCTTTGAATGTCTTACAGAATCAGGGAAGTAAAGTGCTAATTATCCACAAGAAATGCCCAACTAAACTTATTTATACTAGGCAACCTTGCCTAAGAGATGTGTCTTCTTGACCCTCCTCTGAGTTGCTGGTTTGCAGCCTTCTTTGGCTTGTTCGGTTGCCTTTGGATGCCCCCTTTGGCTCACTTGGCTGGACAGTTGGCTTGGCTTGGTTGAGCTATCGCCCTTTTCGGTCCTCCTTTGAGTTGCTGGTTTGCGACCTTCTTTGGCTTGTTCGGTTGCCTTTGGACGACCCCTTTGGCTGGGCGATTGGCTTGGTTGAGTTATCTGCCTTGGATGACTGATCTGATCAGCCTATTTTTCTTTGGAGGTATGTCTCCTCCTTGGTCTTGGGCGGCGGTTGGCTAACTTCTTGAGCTTGCGTCCGATGCCCCTTCACCAGGGTGGTGACTCCTTGGAGCTTTAAGTCGAGCTTTCACTCCTTTCTCAGGTTTGTTTATAGCACGCTAGGTAAGGTAAGATCGATCTTGCTCTTCTTCTAACCGATCTTAACAAGCTTCTGTGACTTGCTTTGCTTGAGCTTGAGAACTTCCTCCTTTTCTCCGATTCTGACTTCTTCCTTCTTATCCGTCTTCCTCTTTGGCTTTTCCTTCTGCTGCGTTAGCTACTACTATGGCGTGTCCCTTGGCTGAGTTGTCTTCTTCTCATGTGATGCCTCCTTGATGATGACTCCCCTTAGTAGTTTGGCCGTAGTTAGGGTAGTTAGGCGGTTGATTTTGTCCTTCCTGTGAGTGCAGATGATCTATCAGGCAACGACAACCAGCAAATCTCGGCCAAATCGACTCCTCAAATCTTGGATCAGTCGTAGCAAATATTTGATTTATTTTCCTTTCTGAAATTCCTCATGTAAATCTGTTTGTTACAGTACTATAAATTTAGTGTAATACATCTAGTGGAAGATATCTTTCACATTTTCTCACATGGTATCAAAGCCCTAAAAACAAGGGATTTTTTTATCCATCCCCTTACTTCGATCCTTCTTCCTCTCTACCATGGCAACTCCCAACGACATGCCCCCCTCTTCCTCCTTTGTTCCACCCCGAACCCCTGCTTCCCTCGCCAATTCTGAATCCTCTTCTCTTCCCACAGCCAAATCACAAAGCAATCGTATGGGAAGCTGCCTAATCACCAATGTCCTCTAATGTACAAGCCTTCATCGCCCTTCACTTAAGTGATCAATCCGATGATGGATGGTACCCAGACACCGAAGCCTCTCATCATATGACACCAGATCCCTCTCCTATGACAGGTATGCAGCCTTATTTAGGATCCGACAAAATCATAGTTGGTAATGGTACTGGTCTTCACATTACTTCAACTGCTAATATTCCCCTCACTCCTTCTATTCACTTGGAAAAGGTATTTATCGTACCACAGCTGCAAATGAACTTGTTGAGTGTCTCCCAATTTATTCATGAATATAATTGCTATTTTATATTCTATCCATGGGGTTTTGTTGTCAAGGAACTCAAGAGCGGGAAGGTCATTCTATCAGGCCCTAGAGACGACGCCCTATATCGGGTCTCCACTTCTCTGAATAATCTTCCCTCATCAGTTTGTTTTCAAGGACGGAAATCTGATGCAGATCTATGGCATGCCATGCTAGGCCACCCTTCCTCTCATGTCCAGTAGCTTCTAGCACCAGAGCTTTAACTCCGAGTTCATTTGAATAAGCATTTCTGCAGCAGTTGTAAACTTGGAAAGAGTTCCAAGTTGTCGTTTAATCGTCGTACTATTTATTCCACTCAGTTATTTCATACTTTGCACAGTGATGTCTAGAGTCCCACCCCCACTACTTCCATCGATGGTTTCCGTTATTAGTTGATTATTGTGGACGAATGCTTTCGTTTTACTTGGTTGTTTCCCCTTTGCAATAAAAGTGAAGTATCTGCTATGTTCATTTCATTTATTAACTTAATCAAATGACAACACAGTGCTCTTTTCTGCTTTGTTCAGACACATGGTGGCGGGGAATTTATCAGTGGCACTCTACGGGCTTTCTTTGTCTCTGAAGGCATCACTCATCTTATGTCATGTCCAGGCACACCAGAGCAAAATGGTCTTGCTGAACGAAAACACCGGCATGTGGTTGAAACAGGACTCACTCTTCTTGCCCATTCTATTCTCTCCAAAGAATACTGGCAGTATGCTTTCTCTACTGCTGTTTTTTTTTATCAACAGACTACCATCCATGTCACTGCAGGAAACAGTCCCTAGAGTGCTCTTTACAAAAAGCCACCGGATTATGCTATGCTTCGAACCTTCGGCTGCACGTGCGATCCATATTTACAACCATTTGGCAGGGAAAAATTAGATTATAAAAGCAAAGTTTACATTTTTCTAGGATATTCTGGGCATCACAAGAGATATCGGTGTTTTGATAACACTACTGGTCGTATGTATATTTCTCGTCATGTCTCTTTTAATGTAACCACTTTTTCTCCTACTTAAACACAAACCTCACTAGTGCTCTCTCTACCTAATTTCCGAATCTAGAAATTTCCCAACACCCTTCATCGTCAAATACACCAAATAGCCCACACCTCAATCGGCCCCCAACACCCCATGTCGCCCTCACCGACGGCTGGGTTATTGCCCACACCAACCACCCCACCTTTTCGGGACACCGCTGCACCAATCTTGTACCAGTGGCGTCGGCATCCCACATTCCTTCCTGCGACATCAACACCAATTAAAACCCCTGCTCCATAAATTGAACCACCTGTAGTAATCAGTGCTTAACCGCAATCCTCACCACAAATTGCACCAACAAGTGAAACACCTACTTCACCAATTGAACCACCTATTCCACCAATTGAACCATTGGCAGACCCCATTATCAACGAACACCGACACCCTATGATCACCAGGACTCGTGACGACACCCGCAAACCCAAAACCTTCAGTGCTGTTTGGCACCCCCCTACCGCCCACCCTTCCCCTTACACCAACCACTACCACCTACAAAATTGCCACCACCGATCCACACTGGGTCAAAGCCATGGAAATTGAGTACAATGCTCTCCTGCGAAACCAAACTAAGAGTTTGGTTCCCTTCCACCTGTCCATGAATGTTATTGGAACAAAGTGGGTTTACCGACTCAAGCTTGATGCACATGGGAACATTGAACGGTATGAAGCCTGCTTAGTCACCAAAGGGTATACCCAACGCCCAGGCTATGATTTTGAGGAAACATTTAGCTCGGTGGTGAAACATGGCACGGTGCGCCTGGTTCTCTCCCTTGCGGTATGTTTAAATTGACCACTTCATCGGTTAGATCTTACCAATGTCTTCTTGCACGGTGATCTGTAAGAAACCGACTACATCTAGCAACCATTCGACTTCATTGACCCTGCTCAGCCAACACACGCGTGCCACCTTCATAAGGCCCTATACAGCCTCAAACAAACGTCGTGGGCATGGTTTCAAAAGTTCACTAATTTTCTATTGAGCCTCGACTTTATACTTAATTCTTTATTTGGCGTTACAACAACCACACTATATTACTACTACAATATGTTGATGATCTGGTATTGACTGGCAGCTCTTCCGCAATGGTTACAACTCTTATCTACCGCCTCTCTTTTGCTTTTGCCTTGAAGAAACTTGGTTATCTTCACTTGTTTCTTGGTTTGCAGGTGTCGTGGTAGCATGACAGTCTTTTGCTCTCTCAAACCCGGTACGCTCTTCAACTTCTTCATCGTTTCGGCCTTCAGCATACCAAGCCTTGTCGCAGTCCATTGGCCGCTGGGATTCAACTGTCTAAACATGATTCAGCGCTGCTTCCTGACCCCACACCATTTCGTCAAATGGTGGGCTCCTTGCAGTATCTCACCCTTACCCGACCCGATTTAGTCCATGGGGTTAATCACATATGTCAGTTTATGCATCAACCTACCGTCCGTCATATGGAAGCTGTGAAGTGGATTTTTCGGTATGTCAAAGGGACCATTGATCTTGGCCTGCATTTCAATGCTACCTCTACTCTCTCTCTCTCCGGGCCTACTCTGATGCTGATTGGGCTGGTTGCCCGAATACTCGCCGGTCGATAACGGGGTATGCATTATTTCTCGACCCTAATCTCATCTCCTTGGGTTCTAAGAAACAACCTGTCGTTTCACGATCCAGCTCTAAGGTCACACTTTTGCCGCGACAACTACTGAGGTCATCTGGTTTGTGCACTTCCTGCGCATGCTCGGTATCTCTCTGGCCGAGGCCCCTACCCTCTACCGTGACAATATTAATGCCGTTCATTTATCGAAGCATTCTGTCTTCCACAGCCGCATCAAACATATTAATATTGATGTCCATTTTATCCGTGAGCATGTTCATACTGGTCGTCTTCACGTTGTTGCAATCTCTGGCCACGATCAACTTGCCGACATCTTCACGAAGTCCCTTCCGATTCCTCGATTTCTTGAACTACGCAGCAAGCTCATGGTTCGTTAGCCCATGCGCTTGAGGGGGGATGTGAGTGTAGGTGATCCATCAGGCAACGACAGCCAGCAAATCTCAACCAAACCAACTCCTCAAATCTTGGATCAGTCATAGTAAATATTTGATTTATTTTCCTTTCTGAAATTCCTCATGTAAATTTTTGTTACAGTACTTTAAATTTAGTGCAATACATTAAGTGGAAGATATCTTTCACGTTTTCTCACACTCCCCTTTGGTTGCTCCAACTACCCAGCTCCTTGAGTTTCCTTTTGAACTTGGTTTCATTGCTTGATAGCTCTTGGATGACTCTCCCAAGAGTCATGTCTCCTTGCTCCTCGGGTTGGTCCACAATTGGACTTGGCATTGTCCACGATCCACTGGTTCAGCCTGTTCCTTGCACTAAAATATTGGATCACGACTGAAACTAAAGAAAATCAGTATGGGAATGTGGCCGAGATAATAAGAACACTGTAACTTAAAATTTTATTCATTGAAGCGCACGCATACAGAGAGGCACCGTGAGCCTCTTTATAGCACTATAATTACAGTATTTTCAAAAAAACGGAATAATGCTAATGAAGGAAGGAGTGCCGATGCTAGTGGAAATGCAGCCAACCGATGGAGAGAATTGTGGAAAGAATAACCCCATCCTTGAGCAAAATCAGGTTGAACACCACTTGGTATTTGAACTGATGGCAAGGATTCACTGACTACCCAAAACTAAAGTTGCAACTAACTAAAGATATTTGGGGAGAATATTTGAAGAGAATATTTGGCGAATATTCCTGATTTATTGAGGGACAGATCATGAGGACCAAAAACCACTTATCGCTCCAAACCACTTATCGCTTCAATCCTCATGATCTAATAGCCCCCCACAAACTTTACTGGGGTTGGCGGCAAAGTTTGGATAAATGCTGGTGCAGAGCTACTTTGGTGGGAGGTTTGGTGAACAAGTCAGCGGGTTGGTCAGTTGTAGGAAGGTAATGAGTAACCAGTGCACCACTCGCCACGCGTTCGCATACAAAGTGATAATCTAGCGCGATATGTTTGCTCCTATTGTGAAACACAGGGTTGACGGTTAAATGCAGCGCACTAAGATTGTCACAGTAGAGACGAGGTGTGACTACATCAAGCACCCGGAGATCGTGAAGGAGAAATTGGAGCCAGCTGAGTTCAGCAGCTGTGTTAGCCATGACCCGATATTCCGTCTCAGTGCTGGAACGAGAGACTGTGTGTTGTTTCTTTGCACACCAAGTGACAAGATTTTGGCCAAGGAACGTGTAGAAGCCAGTAGTGGAGCGTCGAGTTGCGGCACAACCGGCCCAATCTGAGACTGAGTAGGCGGTGAGAGTGAGGTCGATATTGGCTGTAAGAGAAAGACCGAGATCCAGTGTCTCTTTGATATACCGCATGATCCAGGTGAGAAGTTGCAGGTGTGCAGTAGAAGGAGCATGCATGAACTGAGAGACAAAATTGACGTTATTGGAGAGATCTTGGCGTGTGAGCGTGAGGTACTAGAGAGCGCCCACAATGACACGATAGGAGGTGGCGTCGTCCAGGAGGGGCGCATCTGGATCAATGGTGAGCTTAGCCGGTAGTGGTGTCGCCTTTGGTTTAGCATCCATGAGCCCGACCTTGTCCAGCAGAGTAAGAGAATAATGACGCTGTGATAGGTGGAGCCCGTCTGCGGTGGACTGGACCTGGATGCCAAGGAAATGATGAATCGGGCCGAGATCTTTCATGGAAAATTCCGCCGTGAGAAGACGGATGAACTGAGTGACCAGGGGGGCACTGGAACCTGTGATTAGCATGTCATCTACATAAAGAAGAAGAACCAAGAAACCACGGTGAGTATGACTGGTGAATAAAGAAGGATCCACCAAGCTGCAAACAAACCCGAGACGTAGTAAAAAAGAAATAAAAAGATCAAACCAAGCTCGTGGGGCTTGTTTGAGGTCGTAAAGGGCCTTGTGAAGTTGACAAACATGGTGGGGATGCTGCGGGTATGCCTTACCCGGGGGTTGGTCCATATAGATGCATTCGGACACATCACCGTGCAAGAACGCATTTTTAACATCAAGTTGATGGACCGGCCAACGTCGCACTAAGGCAACGACAAGGATCAGTCGTATAGTTCCTGGTTTAAAAATCGAGGAGAAGGTTTCGGTGTAGTCAAGGCCATCAATTTGATGGTAGCCTTTGGCGACAAGACGGGCTTTGAGTCGGTCCAAGGTGCCATCGGGTTTGAGTTTAGTTTTAAACACCTACTTACACCCGATAACATGCATGCCCAAAGTTCATGGTACTAATGACGAAGTGTTGTTTTGGCGAAGAGCTTGAAGTACTTCTTCCATGGTCGCGTGCCAGTTGGGGTGCTGGAGGGCTGTGCGGACAGTACGAGGTTCGCGAGGAATGGTGGTTGCGGTCGTGGTAAGTGCATAATGTGGATTGGGTTTGATGATGCCATGACGAGAGCGGGTTTTCATTGGGTGGACGGGGGCGATAGTGTGGGGTGTTGGTGGCGGGGAAGCAGTAGGGAGTGTGGGAGATAATGGGGTGGGGGATGCAGGGCTCGGTGGCGAGGAAGCAGCAAGGCTTGGTGGGTTAGGATTGGGCTGGTCTGGGATGGGCGGGTCAGGGCTTGGGAGAGGTTCTTGTGGGTTCTGTTCGGTGGGTGGGATAGAGGTCAACGGTGTGTCGCTAGGTGCTGCAGCCAGGGGCGCAGTAGAGGGTGTCGCTTGTCGACGACGCTGGTATACGATGGGTGCAACGGAGTCTGGAGAGGGTTGGGTTTCGGTCATGGGTAGCAATCCGGTTCTTGACGACAATGATGGAGTGAGGTGCAACGGCTGTGGTGGGTTAATGGGCAGCGGCTAGAGTGGCGTGTGGTGCTGCTGCCCTGGTGCGGGTAGTAGGGGTATGTTACTGTGGGTTTCTGTGGGTGTAGGCACTGTCACGTCTCGTGTGGTTGAGAGCCAGGGTTTAAGGACAGTGAGAGTGGTGGTTTGAGGTGGAACGATGCTGGGACTGTGACCCTTATAGGGGTACACGTGTTCATAAAAAACAACATGACGGGAAATTAGCAATTTTTGGGTAGCAGGATCAAAGCATTTGTAACCCTTGTAGATCTCACTGTATCCAATGAAAACACACAACATAGTTTTGGGGTCAAATTTATTTTTTCTAGTATCCAAAGTGTATGAAAAGCATTTAGAGCCAAACACACGCAGCATAGAATATTGGGGTTGGGTATCATGCAGTTTAAAAAAGGGGGTGTAATTTTGAATGAAAAATCGGACTTACGACATAGAGCAATAAACCACATATACCGTGAAAAATCATCAACTAAGTGATAGCACGCATCGTCGGGTGTGCTATATTTAATATTTATAATTTAACACGTACCTACTGCTAACAGAAGTTAGCG
>JAOWBR010171008.1:0-11394 GCA_028571145.1 Dionaea muscipula
GTGGACTTTCCTTTCAATCCTTTTAAGTTTCGAACCCTCCTTTTAACTTGGTTACAGGACATTATTATCTTGTGGATGGCGGATACACAAATGGGGAGGGTTTTCTCGCACCATATCGTGGCCAACGATATCACTTAAACATTTGGAGGCAAGGCCACTTACCGGTCACAAAAGAGGAATACTTCAACATGAAGCACTCTGCTGCTAGGAATGTCATTGAGAGATGCTTTGGTGTTTTGAAGATGCGTTTCGCAATATTGAGATCTCATTCCTTTTATCCTATTCGTACTCAATCTCGTATTGTCACGGCATGTTGTCTTCTCCACAACCTTATTAAAAGAGAGATGCCGAATGATCCCCTTGAGTTAGAGTACACGAACTGGGAACGAGATCACCTTGAAAATGTGGACCTAGATGAAGATCACATCACTACCATTGAGCCTTCTGTTGATTGGACTGCGGATAGGGATGCATTGGCTACTGCTATGTACAACCATTGGCTAGCCAATGGAGGGGAACAAGAGGTTTTCGCACCATCAATTTAGCGATAGTTATTTCATTTGTGCACCTTGTAACGTAAGATTGTAATTCATACCGTGCTTTTTTGTCTACAATTGTGTTTCTTTTCTTTGTCTACAATTATGTTTCTTTTCTTTGTCTACATATTGTGCATACAGGAATGGATATTGTGCTTTCATTTCCTTTCCTTTCAATTGTGCTTTCTACCCTTGTCTACATATTGTGCATACAGGAATGGATAACCAACAAACTACACCAGAAATCCAACAAGGAGACGTGCCCAACATCAAGACACAAAAGACCCGTAGGAACTGGAGGAAATTTGAAGAGGATGCGTTGATAAAGATAATGATCAAAGAAATTTCTGATAAATGGACAGCCGACAATGGGTTCCGACCCGCTTTCTTCATCCTACTTGAGAAGGAGTTAGAGAAGGTGTTGCCGGGGAGTAACTTAAAGGCCTCCCCTCACATTGAATCCAAGGTGAGATATTGGAAAAATATATACCACAAAGTGTATGACATTGTGAGTCTCAGTGGGTTCGGATGGGACTATGAGAACCAACGCATCGATGTAGACGACGATCTGTGGGAACAATTCAAGCAGGTAACCTTTATAATAATAGTTTTAATGTGAAGACAATTTTGATGGTACCTAAAAGTGTATTTCTTTGTGTAGGGTCATCCTAAGAGGGCTGAATTCGTGGAAGGAAAGCGATTCCCTTACTATGAGCAGTGGAGAATGATATTTGGCAAGGATAGGGCCACTGGGGCTGTTGCGGAGGATCCAACCGAAATGGAGGAACCAATTCCAATCAATCCTGCAAATGTACATGTAGATGTGGAGTACACGGAAGATGATCCGTACTATCCATATCTGGGTGCAGAGTTCTATACGGACTCCACACCAATCGTCTCCACCCCGATGGGTTCCACAGCTGAGGGCTCCACACCTCCTAGCTCTACACCGATGGGCTCCACAACTGAGGGCTCCACACCTCCAGTTTCTTCTGCACCTACAGGATCTACACGTCGTACCTCACTCCCGACGTCCTCTCCCTTGGCCCCAACATCTCTGGCCAATGCCGGAGCTAAAAAGGGGAAGAAGAGGACAAGAATGGGTGACGAGGTGTCTTCCATTCTTGGAAGCATGGACAATTATCTTAAAGGGAGCCTGGGGTATATGGACAAACTGGTGGATAAGATGGGATTCGAAAAAGAGTTATCCGGACGCAGATTGAAGGTTCCGGAGGAGTTAGAAAAGTTGGACCTAACATTGGATGCACAATTCAAGTTGGCAGCAATCATTTGTGAGAAGGACGAGAGGGTAGACCAATTCTTCGGCACTCGTGATGATAAGAAGCAAGCATGGGTTGACGCCGTCCTCTCCGGCCGTGTCTTTGGTCCTGTGTAGACATATAATTTATCAGGTAAGTTCCTTTCTTCTTCTTCTTTTTTTGTCCTTTGTTTTTTGTAGGCTACTTTTTTTTTTTTTTTTTTGGTTCCATTCAGAATCCTGTAATTCATATTGGTGCTAGTCTATTGGAGGGAAAATGTCAGGTTCTCAGGGTAGTCTACTGATACATCATTCCATCATTGATCAGGTTCTCAGGGTAGTCTATTGGAGCTAGTTTTGATAAAATTGCATGGTTGCTGGCAGCATAGTCTCTTTCAGGGCAGATCTACATATTGTTTTGTTAGAATGATTGGCTCATGTACAAGAGCAGGGTAATCTCACGCACTTGCAGAGCAAACCACAGCTTGTGGATAAACATGATCTTCTGTTTGATTTTGTTTTGATGGTAGCGAAGATTGGTTCAAGCTTTGGAGACATAGTTTATTTTTGTAATTTTTTGGCTCAAGCTTTGGGACAATGTTTTGATGGCTCAAACTTGTAAATAGAAACAGTTATATTTTGATGGCAGAGCAAAACGCAATTTGTGGTGTGGCTCTAGCTTTAAAATTGCATTTCTATTTAGTAATATATTTACCATTGAGTTCTGGGAGTGAAGATGATGTGTGATGTGATCCACTGGGAGCTCTTGATGTTCTGCCTAGGATGCAACTAGTTCTTTGGGGTGTTCTTGAATTGAGGTGTCTGGCCTCTAGTTTTGAGGGGTCATTGAGTTGCAAGGTGCAGTGAGAATGAATCTTAAGTAGAGGTAGGGAATGCTGTCAAGTGAGGCTTTGTGAATTTCCCTCTGCCTGTATCTCTTCTATCATTTGTTTCTTGTTGTCTACTTGACTTGTGCACATGATCATAGGGGGTGCACCGTGCACTGGTTGCTTCTTGGTTTGATAGTTTTGTTTTGTCGAGTATGCTCTTTTCTTATACAGTGGAGGAAGTTAAAACTAATATTTAACTTTTTCCGGAGAAATACGGCTTTTTGGTTGTAAATAGGAATCCAATAAAAATTCTTTAATTAATATTTTAATAATTAAAATTGTCCAAAAATTATTAATTATATTGAATTTTGCATTAATATACTATATTTGTTAAATTAATCAATTATTGCATTGCACAAGGGCAAAAGAGTCATTTAACAGTTTTCCTTCATTATCCTCCTTCCTTATCCTCCATTTTAAAAAAGTATCCAAACCAATCAAAAAGTTATCCACCTTTTTTAATACTTCATCCAAACCAATAACTTTTTAATCTCCCCTACATAAATATCACATCAAAGAGGATCCATCCTCTAAAAACAATACCCCCTTCTTATCTTATCCACGCTTCATAACTAATACACCTCGATTTATAGCGTCATCCGATCGAGGCATAAGAGTAAAAGGAAGAGAGAGAGATAAAAAAAAATATATATATATATACAATAGTACCGTGGAGTTATAATATTTTTTAATATCCTTTAAAAATCTCTAAAATTCACCATTAACTTTTCCAATTTTTTGCTTTCTAATTTTTTTGTACCAACATGCTCTAATAGTCTAATTAGGAGATGGAAAAGAACAATGTTTCTTTATTTCCAAATTAGCGAAGTTTGGATCTTTTCCCGCGTCTTCCGGTAGCGTAGTTTCCGACTAGGACGGATAAAACCTAGCCACGGTTACCAAATCCTCAACCATGGTTCAAGGGGGCCCCACACACATCACAACTCCCTATAAAAATGCAAGAGCCTTCGTGCCCCTCCATGATCACCACCTTCTCGCCTCTTCACTTCCTTCTACTGTCCGATTCCCTTGCTCTAATATGATGATACTCAAAAGTCGAATCCTCCTTTTCGCATAGCTAGCTCCAACGAATCTATCTCCTTAACAGCTAGATCGATCGTTTTTTTCAGGTGATAAAATGAATTCTCTGATCTCAGATTTGAATTTTGAAGCGACGAGAGAGAGGGGAGTGGGGGGGGGGGGGGATCACGATCCAATGATGTTGGAATGGAAATTGATGAAAATGTTGAAAACTAAGTCGAATCTATGGAACTATATATACCAGATCATTCTTGTTTTTCTCTTCTCTTTATGATTTTCCGTTGATCTGTGTGCGTAGGATTTTGTCAGGGAAGGAAAATGTCAGAGACTGCGATTTCCGTGGCAAGCGGGCCCGCAGGATGGAACGGGCTTCCGAAGATACAGACGCAGGATGAGAGGCAGCACGGAATATGCCACGATGATAGTGCGCCGCCGGTGAAGGTGCAAACGATTGATGAGCTGCACTCGTTGCAGAGGAAGAGGTCGGCGCCGACCACGCCGATTATGGGCGCTCAGGGTACTTTGAGTGATGAAGAACGACAAAAGCAGCAGCTGCAATCTATCAGGTATGTGACTTTATCCCTACTTGAATTGGATTGAGAGGTAAAATCACACGAGGAAGAGGGAAAAGCAAATGATGTACTACATTGACAGTTTAAGACCCAATTTGGATTGAGGTTTGATGGTTGAAAATGAAAATTAGAGGAAATGATTCACATTGTTTGAAAAAAAAAGTGATGATAAATGATCACGATTAAAAGTAAAATTCTCTAAACGTGGTTAATACTTTCTTCAATAATTTTTAACCACGGATTTGGTGCAGAATGGAGGGGACTTTTTGTATTCTTTTTGGCTCTTTGCTAAACATGATTAAAAAATATTAGGTTGCGTTTGATTTTGTTGTTTTTAACTTGTTTTTTGTTTCTCAAAATGCAAAAAATATATTTGGTTGCGCAAGTCTGTTTTTTTCTCTTTTCTAAAAATTAAGTAACATTCTAAAGCTAAATCTAAAAAACACATTTTAGACGTTTCTTTATAAAAAATACAAGCAATCTACTATATAAATAAGGAAATGATTTGAATTTTTTCAAATCTTTGTCCAACTGGACATGTGAGAGAGAGAGGAAGAAAAGAGAGAGGGAGTGGGAGTGGAAAGAGAGAGAAAAAAATTTATATCTTTGACACAATAAACACTCTACTTTCTTTAACAAGTTAAAAATAATTTTTTATTATTATTTTTAACTGATTTAAAAGGATATAGTATTCATCGTGTCGAAGACACGGGTAAATCCTAGTATATATATATCATAGAAGTAGCACATTGTTTAAATCAACATTTGCCAGTAAGTCTCAGAATTGGAACAAACAATTTGCAGTTCTACTAAGTTCATAGTCAATACCTAATGACATATAGGGCTCGATTGGATGACGTTAAAAATTAAGGTGTATTAGTTATGAAAGACGGATAAAATAAGAAGGGGTATTATGCTTGAAGGATAGGCCCACATCGATGTGATATTTATGAAGGAGGATTAAAATATGAAAAAAGTGGTTTGGTAATATAGATAGGAGATAAAGGTGGGGTCCACTGCAAAAAGCAGAAAGATACATTTGATATGAAGGGCATATTAATTTTAGCTGACCTTGAGGCCTAGCGAAAGCTAATACACCTCAAACAGTGAAATAATACGTCTCCCCCCTTCATATCAAACCCCGTATTGACTAATACAATTGTAATTTTTTTGTTTTTCAAACCATGCCTATACTTATCTCCCCTCCTTTTTTTTTTTTTTTGCAGCATCCAAACACCCCCATAGTGTCAGGAAGTAGCTCAACTAAATGATCACTGAAGGCTATAGAAAAACATAGCAATTCAATAAGTGTAGAATATTGTACCCCTTTATAGGGTCAACCACTAAATAGAGAGGTCTCTCTTTAGTGGAAGGGATGAGTTAGATCTAATCTTCAGAGGCACGTAGCCTAGAACAAATACCAAATTGACAGTTGGTCAATAGCCCAATACAAATAGCGGAATATTTCAACAACAAAGTCATAATAGTATTCACAGTTCTAACACAATCCTTTTTTAATCATTGGAAACAGAATATTCAACCTCTTAGTTGAAATATATATCACAATTCTAAATACATTTCACAAAAAAGAGTTCGATAGAGACAAACATATCACGATTGAATAGATTCCCACACAATTTCACAATAACCATCAGCCATTAACATTAGTATATACGACATAGCATGCTTGATCAAGTTTTTGTGGCGTTCCCAAGGGAATAAGGAAACGCTACTGCGAAAATGGTGGGTAAATGTCTGAAAATGTGAGATTGGGATAAATAAGTTTGGTGGATTTGGGGAAGAACGGTGAGAGTTAAGTATCGGTGAAATGGGTTTTGGGAAGGAACAGTAGATTTGGGGAAAATGAGGAGTGGAGATATGATCGACGAAATGAGAATTTAATCATCAAATCGGAACTGGGTGTTGGATCAACAGATTAAGGAATTGAATCTACTCAATCCGGATTCATCAACAAGCTAACAATCTAAATCAGAAGCTCTCAAGGGAGTTAGTCTCGACCTTGGCCTGAAGAACTAATTGATCCACTGCAATATCAAGAGTTTGATTAATTTGACAAAAGATCCTTTACTATTACAACCAATGCCTATCTATATGCAAAATAAGGAAATAAAAGAAAAGATAAAGTGGGATCAGTGTCAGAAAATAATCTCAAAATCACAACAAACTCTTAACAATTTCCACCATGTGGCAAGTGGGGATCAAAATCTAGACTATTCTGCTGACGGCCGTTGCTCGTGGGAATTAGCAGGGAAATCTCGCCGACGCGACTGTCTGCCAACCTATGGATGAAGATCACGGATCTGGAAAGACACAGCCTACAACATGAAGAACACGTCGCTATTCATCTCTTCCTTTCTTGATGACTCAAGTAGCCGAAATCCTAGCCCTTCCCTTTCCACTCCGTGCCACCACCAAGAGGGAGAAAGAATTATGAGAGGGAGAGAGAGTGAAAGCTAAGAGAAGGAAGAGATGGCTTATGGAGAGAATATTGAGATGTGGGGTGTGGGGGTTTATTTATAGGGATCTAAAAGATAGATTGGTGGGTAAAAGATATTAGAAGATATTAAAAATTAAAGGATTTTAGAAGGGACATAGATAATTACAGATATTAACAATTAAGGGTTTTAGGAGGAATTAAAATAATAAAAGATATTAAAAGAATTAAAAGGTTAGGTAATTTATATTGTTTAGGATTTCCATATTGATTAATTTATATAAGGGGAAAATTATTAAGTCGGCCCATAATAAGGAAAGAGTGGAACTCTTTTTTAGCCACTTTTATATAGCAAAACTTTTTTTAGTTATCATTTTTAAAAAATTCTTTTTGAGTCACTTGGCCAAATAAAAAGTCATAAATACCCTTATTGATAAAAAGTACATACCGATCGATCTTACCGATTACCGATCGATCTTACCGATTACCGATCGGTTTTACTGATTCAATCTTACCGATTACAGATTTAATCTTACCGATTACCGATTCGATCTTACCGATGATCGATTCGGTCTTACCGATGACTGATCGGTCGTATCGATCAATCTTACCGATGACCGATCAGTCTTACCGAACGTAAAATCAAGGAAAGAACATGCAAAATTTCACATTCGAATGTTGAAATATCGAAAATATGCACAAAGTTGCGATTTTTTTTTACAAATTGTAAAAACTCATCCTATCATTGCTTTGAATAGAAGCGGAAGGTATGTTGAACTTGTCAATCACCGATACTAAGATGGAGAAGAACACAGGAAAGACGTAAAATCGCCAAAAAGTCGATTTGGAGTTTGAATAATTGCAAATCGAGAAAAAAACACGAAAAATTTCATATTCAAATATTGGAACATCGAAAACATGCTCAAAGTTGCGAATTTTTTTTACAAATTGCAACAACTCATCTCATTATCATCATCATTTGAACCTAAAACTTTAGTTCTAAAATCGTAGATCCAAGGATGGATCATCTTCATCGTAAGGGAGACTGCAGCCTCCATAGCCACCCCCTGTCGCCTGCACCCCCCTGCTTGCTCCGGCCCCTGCCCGCGGCATTGCCGCCCTCCTACCATCAGCTACTCTTCTCTTTCTTCCCTTCCGCCGACTTCGACAGCGGCAACAATGGCAACCTCCTCCTTCTTCTTCTTCCTTTTTCCTCTCCGGTCATCTCGCAAGCGGCAATGCCTTCTCTTGCTCAGATCCAGTCGTTGATGATGAAGATGATGGCGGGGGTCAATGATGATCCAGTCGTCAATGATGGTGGTGGTCATCGACACCGACCCGCAAACCTTCTTTTTTCCAGATCTAGCCGATTTCTTCATCGACTCCAACCCGCAAACCTCCTTTTTTCCAGATCCACCCACCACAGATCTAGTAGATTTCTCCATTGGCATTTCAATTTTTCAGATCTAGCAGATTTCTTCTTCTTCTCCTTCGAACCGTTAGAGAGAGGAAATGTGATAGAGAGAGAAGAATTAAGTGAGATTGTAGCTGAAAGTTATTAAAACAAAGATCAAAGAGGGGCAATTTTGTCTACAAAAAACTGCAAGGGGCTAAAAAAGATATTTTTTAAAAAGGTGGCTAAAAAAGAGAGAGGAGACTAAAAAGTGGCTAGTTTTGATAATTTTCTCATAAGGAAAACCGGTCTAAATAATAAGAAAAACCGGTTCACAAGTCTGGGTTATTACCGTTTGTCTTCATGTGGATGTTTTTTTTCCCTTTCCAAAAACAAAGAGTAGGATTGAAGTGCATGCTGTGTACCATGGTAGTTTACATACTTTTTGTCCTTTTTGCAATTAATGAACTGACTTGGTGAAGGTGAAAACTTATAATTGATATGTGCTCAATCCTTCTAATTTTGTTTTCAACCAACATAAGGAGATAATGCAAGTGAAGGTTAGGAGCTTCAAAAAAACTCTGCATGATCAAGGGATGATTTTCAATATTTTTATGTAGACACACTCCTATTGATATTTTAAAAGATCTGCTATTTCCTTTCTGCAGACAAAATCAGCTGATAGTTACTTTGATTATGGGCATAATTGAAGTAACTTATGACTGATCACAATCAACAGATTAATGTCTGGGTATATTTTTTGGGAGGGAGATAAAGTGCTTTTGTCAGCTCTTCATTCTTGGTATTTGCAATATAATCATATTTTTGTATTTTTTGCTTTCTTTTGTTGGCAGATAGCAACACTAAACCATCATGGATTGAGAGGCTTGGTTCAATCAACTTCACATTGGACTTTGTTCTTATGTTTGATGCGAACAAGTCCTTTCCAGGCCAGGCGACTCAATCTTCAAGTTGTTTGCCTAGCCCGCAGAACATTATTAGCATGGTGAAGAACTTCACTAGTTGGATGATATGGGGTCATTCTGAAGATACATTCTCCCACGTTTTTGGTCATTCAACAGAGCTTGCACTCATTTTACTGAGGCGCAGTCAATATGACGCTGTTGAGGTTCATTTTCGTTCATGCTACTTCGGCACTTCTTTTTTGCAGTTGATTCTGGTGATCCTACTGAAACCCGTTATGACACTTGCCTATCACTGTTGTCAATAGACTTTACTTAAGATCGTTGCTGCACACCTAAGGAATGAGAAGCTATGTGAAAGCAGTCAACATGTGGATGGTGACTGGTGCTTGCTTCATCATCTTTTGGGATGTTCTCTTATTGCTCAGACTCAAGGTAGATCATCAAACAAGGAGAAAATCAGTGAAGCTGTTGCGTGCTTCTTCAGGTATGGTACAATTTGCTTGTATTGATTTCTGTATTGTTTGATATTCTTTCAGTAGCCCTCTTTAATATGAGTCATGACCATAACCAGTAGGTCATGGAGTCAAACATTTTAAGGTAAAAACAGCTCAGTTTGTTGTAATGATAAGCTGGATAAATCTGGCTGTCCATTGTCCTGGGGTTGCACTTTCATGTGCTGGTTCCCCTTGTAATTTTTTTTTTTTTTTTTTTATTAACAGCTTTTTCAATGATTCTTTTTTTGATTTTAATATTGTGCGGATTTGTTATCATGATTCAATCTTCAGACAGACTCTGCCTTATAAATAAGATGTTTGGCGAGGAACTAGAAAATGGACATGAAATGGGTACACTATCTCTTTGGTTATTGCTTGATTGGTGACCTTGTGTTCTTTTTTTGAATGATTCTGAAAATCCATTCTTGAGGTGTTGAGATGGTGAGAAGAAATAAAAAAAACGGATATATACGACAATCAGGTTGCTGATATTTGAAAACACTGTTCATTGGTAGTATGGGAAAGGTATTATTGGCCACCCAATGATTCTTTAAAGTGTCGGCACCTATATGAAACCTCAGGCTATAGCTTTTCAAATTTCGAGATTATGCTAATGTTATTGTTATCCTATGTGATAGAATATGGCAAGAAAACACAAACCCTTTGAGGGTTCATCTGTATCAGTTATAAACTTGTAATGGGACATTGATCGTTATAATCAAATCAGCCAAAGAAACTTACAACACTCTCCTTCAACTTGGAGTATAGATATTAATCAAACCCAATTTGTTACAAATAAAGTCAACTCAACTCCCTGCAAAAGTTTTAGTAAGGATATCTCCAAACTGCTCACTCGTCCGCACATGATGCAAACTGATATTCTCACTCTTCAACTGTTCTCTAACTAAATGGAATTCAAGCTCAATATGCTTAGTATATTCATGGAAAACTAGATTAGACGTAATATGAATAGTAAAATAATTATCACACCACAACTGAGCAGGTCGAGACACTAGATACCCTAACTCTTCAAGGAACTGATTAATATACTTAACATCGCTAGTCAAATATGAAAGAGCACGATACTCAAACTCAACATTGACGTGATAACAACTGACTACTTCTGACTGTTCTGAGGTGACTTAGCTCAATACGCGTCAGAGAACTCTATCGGTGACCATGTTCACAATAAAGTGAACTTTGGGCAGAATGTCAGAATATGCAAAGTCACTTCCCAATGAGGAACTTTGCGGATATAAACTGACTAATCACGCTGACATAGAAAATAATATCCTAATATCCTGACGAGTGATGGCATGATAATTCAACTTACCAACCAACCGTCAATACCTATTAGGATCACCATATACCTCGGCATCCCCTGGGACAAACTTCACTCCAAGCACAATAAAAGTATTACTAGGTCTCATAACCACCATACTAGTAATCCCTGGGCAAGTTAAGAGCATACTTCCGTTGGAATAAAAATGTCCCGCTTCTAGCGAGCTACCGCAACCCCCAAGAAAGAAATACCGTGGATCCCCAAGATATTTAGTTTGAAAAGGACTCAGAATAAAGCGTTGAAGGGAAGTGATAACTTTACCGTCACTCTCAGTCACAACGATATCATTCACATACTCAAGGAGAATACAACCAGCACTAGAATGCCAATAGAATATTGAGTAATCCTTTGTCGAGTCATACAATGTCTCTCTCTCCGCGACATCTCCCTCTGCGACCCCCCCCCCTTGGTCATTGTTGCTCAGTGTGGAGGCCTCTAGTGAGCTCCGGCAGGTCCCTCCGACGCGGCTAGGTGGCAGGTATGCTCC
>JAOWBR010171019.1:0-11390 GCA_028571145.1 Dionaea muscipula
CAGCACCATAGCCCACTTTGTTTTTTCCCTCTTTGCTGCTTTTAACATTGGATTTCCGTTTTGAACCAAACAAATCGCCTCCCATGGACTTCATTCGGGGTGAATCTATCCCAACAACTAACAATTGCATTCTATTATTTTTAATATTTTCTAGCCTCTGCTTTTCATTTAAAAGTTTTAAAATTTAGCAATAAAAATTTTAGTATTATTGTTTATTTTGTTATTTATATTTTATTTTTTCTAAAGAAATAATTAAATTAAAACAAATTTATAGTGAATTAAAATTATTGTGGCATTAAAAATTTATTTTTTTCCATGGGTTAAACTGTAATAAAAGTTGATCAAGAAATTAGCCACAGGTATTGTCTATAGTAGAAAATTTTACTTTTAGCTACGTGATAGTACTTGTGCCAAAAAGTGTATTACATTTAGTCACAACAGAGATCGTGGCTAAAAGTGAATTATTTTTAGTCATAGGATATTAGTGGCAGAAAAATATACTTTTAGTCACGGGAGAACTCGTGGCTAAACAGCATAACCATTGCTAGAGGCTCAATTTATCCGGGGCAAAAAGTTAGCCACGGGGGCTAATGCCACTGGCAAATTGTCCGTGGCTAATTGTTTTAGCCACGGAATTTTTAGGCTTCAGCCACGATTTTGTCTGTGGCAATAAACCTGTATTGTTGTAGCGGCTATTTTGGATAATTTGAGTAACTGACTTATTTAGGAACTACTCGTAGATAGTTTCTAACATCGTACAATTCTATTATTGATATTTTGTAATCGGTTTTGATCTTATTGCAATAGTTTGATATTGATTTCTCATGAAAACAAAGGAATTAGATTGTTTTCTTCCATTTTCACTGTTTTTCATCGATTTCTATGATTATATTATAGTTTTAGATTGATTTCAGATGGAATCGAAGGAATTAGATTGTTTTCATCCATTTGCATTCTTTTCTAATAATTTTCTTGATTATACTAACGTTTTACATTGATTTCACATTAAAACGAATAAATTAGCTTTCTTTCATCTATTTTCATTATTTTCCACCGATTTTCATGATTATAATCAAGTTTTATGTTAATTTCACATGGAAATGAAGTAATTAGCTTGTTTTAATCCAATTTCAATGTTTTCTATTGATTTCTATGATTATTATCAAGTATTACATGAATTTCATATGGAAATGAACGAATTAGCATGTTTTCATCTATTTTCATTATTTTGCATCGATTTCCATAATTATAATCAATTTTTACATTGATTTCACAATGAAACAGAAGGATTAGCTTGTTCCCATCCTTTTTTATTATTTTCCATCCATTTTCTTGCATATACTCATGTTTTTACATTGATTTTACATGGAAACGAAGGAATTAACTTATTTTCATCCACTTTCATTATTTTACATCGATTTTAATGATTATAATCAAGTTTTACATCGATTGGAGAATGAAGGAATTAGCTTATTTTCATCCATTTTCATTGTGTTTCATCAATTTCAATGATTATACTATGACACCCCAACCCAGGTGGACAGGCGTACAACCCGTAAACCCCAACCAAGACTCGCACAAGCCTAAAACCCAACAAAAACCTAATGGTCTGGTCTAAACAAGTCATCATGCAACAACAGGGTCACAAACTAGACTAAAGGTCAAGTACAGCCTATATGTCCATCAAAGCAAATCTCAACTAAGTCACGGGTCAACTGACCACCCAAATCACATGAGTAAACTGTACTAATGAATCATAAAAAATGCGAACAGTAAACTACATCTCAAATCTACAAAACTGGAAAGTCATGCTACCAATAAAAGTTCAACATCCTAAGAGTCCGCGAGATCCGTCTCCCCGCCGCATCCTCCTAGCCAAAACCTACTCACCTGCAAAACCGTTCAATTGGGGGTGTACACATGGTAAGTAGAATATCAAAGTCATGCTGATAAAGATAAACAAGTTGAGTTCCATGAGGGTGTGGGAGTGGTCCAATTCAAACGTAATGATATCACCCCTAACATCATAACCCGCGGCACGGAGGTGCTAGGGAGGAAACAAGAGGGGACCACCCACCACTGGGATCAAGAGCTACTCATGCAACAAAAAAGAAAGTATTGTTAGTAATCCAAGAGTAAACCAAGAGTGGGGTGAATTGGTGTTATTAAAATTTTTAGGCAATTTAAAACAAAGTTGCAGAATTCTTAACGAGGAGTCGACTCCTCCCTTTCTATGCGGAATATAAAAACAACAACTTTATAAGTTAAACAATCAATCAATAAATATATGAGTCATGCTGAAAATGATTCCTTTCATTAAATAGGATGCAAATCAGTACAAGCACAAGGTGATAACAATGACTCTCTATCACCAACTTAAGATATAGGCAAAACTCTCCTATACCCTCTAACTAGGGAATTAATCTCCTAGCTAGAACTTGATGTGAGCAAAACTCTCTCACACCAACTCGTTGAAAGAAATGACTCTACTCCACCCAATCCTACAGTGGAAAAACTCTCCACTTAGGACATACCCAAATTCCTAACTCATGGAATCTCAATCAACAAAGAAAAAACAATGTGTATGAAGGGGTATGCCTCTCTAGACTAGACAGAATATAAATGTGATCAAACTACTTGATGCAAACACTAAGTTTCAATGTCAAACCTGTCTTCCAGAGGAGTCAATCGTGTGTGAAATTGTGGAAAACAGTAGGTGATGTGGTTTGCAAAAATCCAGAACCATGCTAGCACTTGTTCTTGAAAACCTTGAGAGAATAATCATTTGAATTCTTCTAAAGTGCGTACATAGCAAGTTTGATGATACAACCATCATATAGACGAAGTTCCCACGTAGAAAACTAGAGAAAATCGTTCTCAGAATATCCATAAAAGATTTCTTCAATCAGATTTGGTAAGATTCAAAAGATATATCATTAAAACTCAACCTTTCCAAAAATAAAAGATCTTCTTCAAATCTTCTGTAAATCTCAATGTCCAATGATATTATGTCACGAAATATGATTCAAAATATATCTCAAAACAATTAAAAACAGATTGGATGAGATTTAAAAACATATGGACAAATTTGTGAAATTCCAGTAAAAACCGAAACTGCCCAGATCAAGGGAGGGGTCGACTCCTCGAGTTGTGTTCAGTTAGTTTTGAAAAACTGTTTAACTTAAATTAAATGTTTTGCGTTTGTGCGAGTATTGATCCTCTATAGGACTAATCTAAGCATTAAAATATAGTGTAAGGCATCCTTACATTGGATCCTAATCAATGTGACATGACACATACGGAATTCTATCAATCTTCATGACTTTTCTTGACAATGTTCTTCCACTTACAATAGAGGAGTTGACTTTAGCTTTCATGTGAATTTCCTCAACTTCTCATGTTTACAGCATCTTCATCCATTGAATGCAATGCTTGATTCAATCATTTATCAACTTTGGATTATCACAACAACTTGACAATGTCTTGATCATCAATAATTCTCATCCATAGTCAACTTACTAATGCCTTGAAACCAGTCACTTGAGCATAACTAAACAAACCAAGCATCAAACATACCAAGTGTTTGTTATCATCAAAACTTTAATCATCAAGGGTCAACAAATTTCCCCTTTTTGATGATGACAAACACTTGATGCATTTAAAAACATATGCATGGTAAAAATCATAAAGTGACATGGTTCAAATTTAAACATGGGTCACTCAAAGTAATATCATCAAAGTCATAAACAATAGCTACTAGACAAATACTTCCATAATCCTCTCAGTCATATCCATCCACCAATGAAAACAAAAAAATCAGAATCATAACTAAGCATTAAGGATTAAAACCAACTAAAGTAAGTTGAGATTCTAGCAATCAAGACTTTGGATGTACTCCACCAGATATCTAGGGCGATCAGGAACATCCACATGCTACTCATTCAACTTTAAATGCATCTAATTTTTCCCATTTTAGCATCAACAAAAAGACAATACGCACAAAAAGCTAGGGATTTAACATTTATGGCATGTAAAGCCATTAAAAAATCAAGATGTAATAGATATAATTGTGGTAGTAGATATCAAAATAAGCAATGGAATTGTTTAGAGCAATGAAAATTAAAATGTGATACTATTTCCAGAACCAAGAACGAGGACAAGATATGGTCAAGGTTTGCCCAAGTTATGCTAAGTACAGTCAAGTGAAATCCTAGGTAAGAGGGGTTTAATCCTATGGTTTGTGCTGGGATTTTGCTTGCTGGAGCAGGGCTAGGAGTCTTGCATTTTCTGCTTGTGCTCTCTCCAACTCAGCTAGAATTCCGTCTGCTCGATCTCTTTCAAATTCTGCTTGAAGTAGAATGAACACAGAATCTGGAATGCTGCAAGGGGGAATCGAGGGGTTGACTCCTGCAGGTGCTTTATCCTTCTGCTGAACAAGACCTGGTGTAGGAACGGCTGGAACTTCTTCAATCACATCCGCAGACCCTTGAACCTCATCCTCAGCATCATGAAACTTCTCTGCGAATCCAGATTCCCCCTGAGTCTCAGCTTCGTCATTAACTTCTTAATCTTGAAGTTCTACTTCATCAATCACAGCTTCCCAGTCAAAATTTTCTTCTTGATTTACCTCTTCATTTGCAGCTGGAGCCTTATTGTTCACTTCTTCTGCCTCATCATCTCTCCTTCTTTGCTCACCCGTACCAAGCCACCAAACACCATTTTCCCGTTTCAGTTGGCACATGGTGAGGAAGGTTTCTTCAAAGAAGTCGTATCTCTTGGGTTCTTGTCTTTGTTTATGAATCAGTAGAACATTGAATGCTTCAAAAACCATGGTTAGCCAATCACCATAGGGCAGCTCATGATTCTCAACAGAAATTACATGGGCCATGTGCCTCATGATTACTCTTGGCAGATTAACCAATCTCCTTGTTAGTATGTGATGCATATAAGTGAGGTTCATAAAGGTTATAGTGTCCCTCTTCCCAAACCGTGGAACTACGATCTTTATCTCAACGAAGTGGAGAAATCTTTGGAATGGCTTCATCTCGGTGGACTTAATCCTTCTTGTTGTTGTTATCAACTTATCATTAGCAAATCTCTTGGTGTTTCTCGAGTGGCTTGCAATACTTGGATTCTTCCCAAACATCTTTGATATATTCACAAATGCCATTGTTGCCTGGGACACCAAGAATTGAAGCTAACATCATGCTATCCATCTCAATGTTCACTCCTCTCACTTTTGTTCTAGTAACTTCCTTTTCCTTGAACATACTTATTGTTAAATTTGCATAGAATTCCTTGCAAGCAGCCACGTGCATCAAATCCCTTCTCCTGAACAGTCTTTCCCATTTCTGCCTTTTTATTAAACTCATCAACTCTATCAGGCCATTTTTATTCATCCAATTTTCTCTCACAATCTTTCCTCTTATCACTCTCCTTTTCATGATACTTTCATAGGGTAGAGAAGTGTAAGCTACCTCATCATTGTCAGAGTCGGAATTGTCAAAGAATGCCTCCTTCTTCTTCTTTTCAGTCTTGGTCTGCTCGGCTTTCTGCTTCTTTTGAGCTGAGGGGTCGATTCAAAGTGAGCCTCCCTTTCTCTTCTCTTCCTACCTTTGTTTCTCACAAGCCTTAGCAACTTGTTTGGTTCCCTTTGTCTTTCTCAGCATATCAGACAACAGCTCATCATCATTTGCATTTTCATCATGCTTTCTCTTTGACCTCGACTTAATGTGGTCGGATGTCGGAGCTGGCTTCTCAACATCTGGTTTCTCAACTTCCTTCCTCTTCACTAACTTCCTTTTCTTGCTTACCTTCGCTGATTTCTTTTCTTTCATTACCTCCTTTTTCAGTGGAGCTCTATCAGCAACCCTGGTTGATCTTTGGCTAGTTATAGGCTTTCCTTTCCTGACCTTAAGAATCTCGATTTCATCTTCACTGATTATCTTCTTAGAATCAGTCAATGGAGTATTTTTCTGTGCATCTTGAATCTTCTTTTCGACACTCTTATTGACAGCTAATGGAATTGGTTCTTGCGGAAAATCTAGCTGATTGATTTCCTCTAGATTCTCCATTGAATCGCTTCTGTGCTTGAGTTAGAGACGAGCTTTGACCGGACGAGGTTGCAATGCAGCAAGTGTACTGCCTTCGTTGGTAGTAATAAAAATATTGATCCACAGGGAATTATCCGTAATAGTAAATATCAATTCCGTAACTCTTGATTCAGTGAGGTGATCAAATTAAAATGGTTTGCAAGGAAATGTAGAGACGGGAAAACGTAAATGGCAGAAATGTAGGGGCAATTCTCAAGTGCAATTCCCCCATGACAAGCGCCACTCAACAACCAGCTCAAGTACTATGAGTCAGCAGTGAGGCAGAATCGATCCTTAAGATCGCCAACCGACTTCCGCGGAATTAACCTGGGAGGTGATCAGTCTGTATCCACGGCTATGAAGTGATACGATTGCAATGCTTTCTTGAGAATGGAAAAGTAAAAGAAGAGACAGTAAATTGCGATGAAAAGTAAATGCTTTGATTAAAAGTTGTGAACACAAAGGCTCAAGATGATCAAAGGATCATTTACACACTCTATTCCAACTCTATCATAGTGGTCTTAACAAGTGTGGATCGACTCCTACTAAAACAACCACTACCACTCTGTTCACTCCTCTCTCACAGGGTTTCTTGGCAAGTGCGTAGCTTCGAGTACTCGTGCGGGAGATCGATGAATTGAAGTGCTGCAGCTTAATCGCTATTTATAAACTTCCAAGGAGGTGAAATTACATCTAGGTTCATCCTTATCCTCTGAGAAATTTGTGCATCAGTACCAGCAGAAGATCCCCTGAGAGTAGCCTTGAAAAGCGGAGGAAGATCTGTAACTGAAACACAACTGCTTGGCCAAGTCAGCAAGGCGGAGCAACAGGAAGCTGTGGCGTCGACCCTTTTGGTGTCAAGCAAGAAAAGGCCTCGTCATGATCTTGCAATAAGTGAGTGTCGCCATGGCATCACGGTCATCTATCTCGAGAAGGACGTCTCTAACATCAGATAGGACACCATGGTTCGTCCTCTTATCCTCAAATAGGGCCTTAGATCATTCAGGTCTTCATGTGTGAATCTTGGATAAGGAGTTAAGGCCAACCGTCGCTACCGATATAGAAGTTGGTACCCATGCCATTGAGGTTGAGGCGACGACTCTTCCTCCAGGGAGTATAAGAGATCTGATGAATGATTTGATCACATGGACAACTTCAATAGATCAAATTTACATGTTCTGAATATGGATCATCAACATTGAATTCTTGGATAACTAGTTAGGACAAGGTGGCGCCACGGCTTGGTGAGACCAAGTAGCTCCGTGGTGTCAGGTTCTTCTCCAGAGAATCTCCTTCGTTGCATGGAAGTTATGGCCCCACAGGATGTTAACTCATGTTGAATAAGGGCCATGAACACTGGATACGACAAGATTGAATTCTTGAATCTCAAGTTACAAGCGATCGTCACCATGCTTCAGTAGAGCTAATCAGCTCCATGGCGTCAGTTGAAAGGATTGAGAGATTCTGAACTCCTCTGGATATCCTACTTTGAGGCCCATCTTAGAAGGTTATTTGAGACATATTGAAAGTCTTGGCTTCAGGATCATCCTTCTAGAATGTGGATGGCGCCATGTCCCAACTTAAGCTGCTTTTCCACCCTTTGCTCTAGTGATGGCGTCAACTTGCCTAGATTCCTCCAAATGATGTAGATCCTGAGAAATACTAGAAAAGAGGCATAGATCACACCATAATAAGATAAAACAAGGGACTTGGCATAAGTAAAAGGTAAGGTGATGTAGCCATTTCACGGCTACATCAACTCTCCCCTACTTGACTCTTTGCTAGTCCTCGAGTAAAGATACGGATGGAATATAAATGGTGAAAAATCAGAGTGGAGAATTAGAGGAAAAGATAAGCTACCTAGTACAAATAAAATCATGAGAACTATACAAATCACACCAAAATACAGATGCAAATCTCAAGAGTAACATGATTTACTAGTGTTACGATCTTCAGAGGTTCAAGGTCTATATCATCGGGCAGTAACACTTCAGTTCACCAAGGCTAGTCAGTCCCCTCACATGGTCATGATAATGCTCTCAAGAATCATGGGTACATTACTCTCAAAGAATACTCTGGTGGTGTGTGGTGAAAGTTATGTAAAGAGCAAATAATACTCCACACACCTTCATGACTTAATCAAGGAAGCACATTTAATGTGTATAATCTCATAGATAGGAAATTAAAGAATGAGAACAAGTAATTAGCAATTCATACAATACTAATGACTATGCTAAGGATCAGTAGGACTTTCTAAGCTTATAATGTAAGGAAAGTGATGTGCTTTGGGTTAGGTTCGAATATATCAACGGGACTCAGGCACATTAAACTGAGTATAAGTCTTGGAAAACAGCTTATTCCCTTCTTATGCTTCCAGTTGACCTCATGGCGACGGGTCCTGCCAACTCTCTTGAACTGTGGCGGTGATGAAGATAGAGGATTTATTCCTCTTAACTTTGATTTTAACCACCATCTTTTTCCTTCCTTGGAGCTCAGAGTAGTGCTTTCCAGATTTTTTTCATGGAGCAGATCCTTTTTTTTCCAAAATTTCACCCTTTGTAGGATCTTCTTCTTTTTTCCTTTGAATTTCAGAGCTCCAAGGCCTTTTAATGTCGTTGGAAGGGCCTTTCTTGTCAGCACCATGGGTATCTTCTACCTTCTTGCAGCGTCAATCTCCCCCCAACTTGAGTATTGGTAAATTTGTAGTTAAACAGAATAGTTTTCTCCAATCAGGCTCAAATGGGTCTAGAAATGGAAATTGTGTTTAGAAGAAAGAATGGTAAAGGCTCAAAATTTCAACAAATGCCTAACTTCATGTCCATGGCGTAACCAAAAGTAAAGTATATGCCAAAATAATGCTTAAGATAACGTTCTCACCTTTAACAAAAACACATGAGATTATATATATATAGAAGCAAAGACTCAAGATGAGCTAAAATTTTGTGAGGAATAGGATTCAGTACTCAAAATATTTGAAAGTTGAAAGGCTCAATCCTCACAGGGTATTAAGACTAACTCTCCATGGCGAAGGTGAAGTGTACCACTCTCAACTTCACAGCTTGAACATGGCCGTAAGTGTAACTGACAAAATCAAAACAAAAGAGAAGAGCAAATGCAAAAGGATAGAATGCAAAATAGTAATGAAAACACAAGTCTAAGTAGGCTAAATCAGGAAAAACAAAATGGAAAAACAAAATAAAATAAGATAACTAAGATAAAAGAAATAAAGGAAACAAACTAAAACAAACAACACAGGAAACTTAAATCAGTGAAAACACACCATGGCGTCAAGTCAAAGTTTTAAAACATGGCGTCAGTTCCATAAATGTACCATGGCGTCAGGTTTCAAAATGACCTGTGGCGTCAGGCCCTCCCCCCAACTTAAAACGACGCTGTCTCGGTGTCAATTTAAACAAAACGGTGAGTGAGAGAAATGGACCTGACTTGGATTGAATTAAATGTTGTGGGTAAAAAATCCGTTGGGTTTCCAAAATTAATTTCCCGCTAATTAAACGGGTGTCCCATCGTCTTCTTCCTATTAAAGCGAGCACGACACTTGAACTTCTCCATGCGAATTCAGAATTCCCAAACCCTAAGTGCTGAGATTTTCAGAGCGATTTCAGAGCAATTTGGTGGGCGATTTTGGTGACGATTCCAGGCAACAATCTTTCTGCTTCTTTGATTCTGAGCATAAGCAGGTAATTATCCCCTTAATTCCGTGACTTCCTCTTTTTCAATTTTGTTGTTCATCCTAAGAAAGAAAATTAACGATTAGGGCAGAATTGAAAATTGGATTTTGATTTTATACTCACTCACCAGTGATGGCTACTGTGAGGAATGTATCACGATCATCGGGTTTTGATGCGTCAGCCGTTCATATCACCGAGGCTACATCCGTTCTTACTGCTGGTGATGTAGAGGACTTCAATGACGCCTTCCCGTTGCCAGCCGACTACCAGTACGTATTACCCAGTCCGAGCAACACTATCATGGATGTGGATCTAGCGAACACGGTTGCCATTCATTTTGAGGCTCTTAGAGGAGGACTAAGACTGTCACTTCATCCTTTCATTCAGAGTATCCTCAACCTTCACAACTTGTTACCAGGCCAGCTTACCCCCAATACGTACACTGTAATTGTAGCCTACATTATCCGGTGTAGGCAGCTGAGGTTGGAACCATCCCTTCAAGTCTGGTATTGGATGTTTCAATTAGCACTAGTGAAGGATCCGAAGACAAGCTTGGCGACAGGGTACTATTGCTTCTGTCTTAACATCAAGGGTAGAAAGGAAGTGAAGTACGGTGTTCTTAAGACCAGAAGTAATGTGCATAACTGGAAGATGAAATTTGTTCTGGTGAGCCACAGGCAGTGGGGTGTTAATACCCAGCAATAGGAAGTGGTGACAATGTCGACCACTTAAATGAGATCTTTTTTTAAACTGGAAGAGAGAGCTCTCCGAGATACCTTCATAAGTGAGGGGAAGAAACACTTGGAGGGTTGGGCAGAAGTTGTGACTCTGGAAAATTTGGAACGTTATGGCATCGCCACAAGGACTCATCCACGTAGGATTAATTATCATTAGCTATCAAAGTTGACTTGACATGTTGTTTCAAACTAAAACTGCATTCAGATGATTCTTTTGACTTTGTGTTCTGCAGGCATGTCGAAGATCCTGAAAAGAGTTGTTCATCTATATGGGCCAACTGCCAGGACAGTGGCGGCAGAGGTCCTGGGCGATGGGAGTGGTTCCTCCACTACAAAAAAATAGGCTATTACCGACGACACTTTTTCGTCGGTAATCCGTCGGTACATGGTCATCCGTTAAAAATCCGAAGCAATCACCCGTCGGGAAAAGTCCGTCGGTATAGGCCGACGGATAGTTATATCCGTCGGCTAATCGGTCGGCATATGCCAACCGATGTACGCCGACGGCAATTAGTATTCTCTTTCTGATGGATTACTTATCCGTCGGTACATTCAAATTGTCAACGTCCGTCGGCAATTCGTGGTAAAGACGTCGGCAACTTCTGCACTTTTCTGCATAAATTATATGCACTTTCTGTCGGCGATCCGTCGGCAATCCGACGGTAACTTCTGCAAAATATGACAGGAAGCAGCCGCATTCCAAACCAATCCACACAAAACAAATACGTTTACAAAAATTACTCCAAACCACTCCAAAAACCACCACAAACCACCACAAAATCACCGCAAACCACCACTAACCACCACAGACCACCACAAACCATCACAAACATATATCAAACATCACAAACTATCATAATTTATAAATAAAC